>JANJGN010002734.1:0-60501 GCA_026770705.1 Isurus oxyrinchus
GTCGTAGACTCTGCAACACAAGGGCAGCGAGTTTACTGATCCCTGCTCGCAAGGTAACCAGCGTGATGACACATCACCCCCGGCAGCCCACGAACGCTCCTCTTCCCCCACACGCTGGTCAAACGAGGAGCCTCTCACCTGACAAACTGATCTCTCCCTCCGACGGCGAACTGGTGGGTGTTGGAGGGGTTCATGTAGATTGTGTACAGGCCAACCTTTTTATCCTTCTCCTTGGTGATGACCAGCTTCCTGGAGGGACAGAGAAGAGGCAAGTCTCGCAGGTTTCCTCCATCACAATAGGATGCCCCCCAGAGCACTTGGCAGCTGACCAACGTGCTTTCTGAAAGGCGGCAGCTGCTGGAACATGGGAAACGCAGCAGCCACTCTCTGCACAGCAGGCCTCCAACAGCCAGCAGACTGACAATAACCCAGAACATCTGTGACCGAGTGATGTTCGTGGAAGGATAATTACTGGTGCTGACCCTCCGACAGTGGGGCGCTCCCTCAGCACTGACCCTCCGACAGTGGGGCGCTCCCTCAGCACTGACCCTCCGACAGTGGGGCGCTCCCTCAGCACTGACCCTCCGAGAGCGCGGCGCACCCTCAGCGTTGACCCTCTGACAGCGCGGCGCTCCCTCAGCATTGACCCTCCGACAGCGCGGCGCTCCCTCAGCGCTGACCCTCCGACAGCGCGGCACTCCCTCAGCGCTGACCCTCCGACAGCGCGGCGCTCCCTCCGTGCTGACCACCCCTCCCCCTCCCTGCTCTCAGCCCAAATACTCACGAAGCTGGTCTCTCCTGCCGCAGATCAATGGCGAAAACCACGGCGTCTTCGCCGGCAGACAGGAAAGTGCAGGGAGAGTCGGGTTCCAGGGCCAGCTGGGAACAAAAGAGCAGGGGTTGACACCGGGAACGTGAGAGTCTGGGCCGCGATGCCTCCCGGTGGTGGAGCGGCACCCCCCCCCCCCCCCCCCACCACCCTCCCCAGAGCTTGCCCGCTCGGGCACGAGCGAGGAGCCGGGGGGGCGGTGGGGTCGCAAGGGAAGGGCAGAGGAACATGCAGGTGTCCCGACGAGGTCCACCACCCACCTTGTGCGCCGAGCCCTTGTGCTGTGCCACTCTTTTAGTCGACTTGCAACACTCGGTGGCCGAGAGTTCGGCGATACGGATCTGACCATCTCGGGCGCACATCGCCAACGTCGAGTCTCCGCTGTTGGGCAGGAACTTGGCCTGGGGTGGGTGGGGGGTGGGGGGGGGGGGGGGGGGGAACGAGTAAAAAGAGGAGGAGAAGTCAATCGCAGAGTTACAGCGACCGATCCTTATGCCAAGAATAGAAAAAGACAACAGTCGAGCTCACCATCTTTCCGAACGACCCCGCCCGAGTCCCTTGCCTCCCGGTGTCGCCGCCTCTCCTGCCCCGGAAACCGCAGCCAAGGTCAGCCCTCCCGCCCCGCCCCGCCGCCTCCCCGTCCGGTCAGCCCCCCTGCAATCGGCTCCGCAGCGGTCACCGGGTGCCGGCTGCTGAGCCCCTGCCTCGCCTTCCTCAGCTCCCTCCCGGGCCGGCCGCACCATCACACTGCTGACTGCCCTCCCGCGCCCCACCCTCCGCAAAACGGCAAGGGCTCCGAGACTCCGCAACTCAAGGCCGAGGTCACACCGGGTGCCGTTCACCCCGTCACTGACCAACACGGAGCCCAAGGGAAACAACACCTCGGTGTTAAAATTCTCACCCTTATTATCAAATCCTGCCCGCCCCTACACCCCTCCCTATCTCTGTAACCTCCTCCAGCCACTACACCCCTCCCTATCTCTGTAACCTCCTCCAGCCCCTACACCCCTCCCTATCTCTGTAACTTCCTCCAGCCCCTACACCCCTCCCTATCTCTGTAACCTCCTCCAGCCCCTACACCCCTCCCTATCTCTGTAACCTCCTCCAGCCCCTACACCCCTCCCTATCTCTGTAACCTCCTCCAGCCCCTACACCCCTCCCTATCTCTGTAACCTCCTCCAGCCCCTACAACCCTCCCTATCTCTGTAACCTCCTCCAGCCACTACACCCCTCCCTATCTCTGTAACCTCCTCCAGCCCCTACACCCCTCCCTATCTCTGTAACCTCCTCCAGCCCCTACACCCCTCCCTATCTCTGTAACCTCCTCCAGCCCCTACACCCCTCCCTATCTCTGTAACCTCCTCCAGCCCCTACACCCCTCCCTATCTCTGTAACCTCCTCCCGCCCCTACACCCCTCCCTATCTCTGTAACCTCCTCCAGCCCCTACAACCCTCCCTATCTCTGTCATCTCATCCAGCCCCTACACCCCTCCATACCTCTCGAACCTCCTCCAGCCTCTACACCCCTCCCTATCTCTGTAACCTCCTTCAGCCCCTACAACCCTCCTTATCTCTGTAACTTCCTACAGCCCCTGCAAACCTCCCTACAACCCTCCCTATCTCTGCAACCTCCTCCAGCCCTGACAACCCTCCCTATTTCTGTAACCTCCTCCAGCCCTGACAACGCTCCCCATCTCTGTAACCTCCTCCAGCTCCTAGAACCCTCTCTCTCTCTGTAACCTCCTCCAGCCCCTACAACCCTCCATATATCTGTAACCCCAGCCAGACCCTACACCACTCCCTATCTCTGTAACGCCCTCCAGTCCCTACAACCATTCCTATCTCTGTAACCTCCTACAGTCCCGATGACCCTCCCTATCTCTGTAACCTCCTCCAGTCCCTACAATCCTCGCTATCTCTGGAACCTGCTCCAGCCCCTACACCCCTCCCTATCTCTGCAACCTCCTCCAGCCCCTACACCCCTCCCTATCTCTGTAACCTCCTCCAGCCCCAACACCCCTCCCTATCTCTGTCATCTCATCCAGCCCCTACACCCCTCCATACCTCTCGAACCTCCTCCAGCCTCTACACCCCACTACCTCTGTAACCTCCTCCAGCCCCTACAACGCTCCCAATCTCTGTAACCCCCTCCAGACCCTACAACCGTCCCTCTCTCTGTAACCTGCTCCAGCTCTTACATCCTTCCTCTTTGTAACCTCCGCCAGTCCCTACAACTCTACTTATCTCTGTAATCTCGGTCAGCCCTGACAACACTCCCTATCTCTGTCACCACCTCCAGCCCTTACAATGCTCCCGATCTCTGTAACCTCGTTCAACAATTACAACCCCCCCTATCTCTGTAACCACCTCCAGCCTTTACAACCCTCCCTATCTCTGTAACCACCTCCAGCCTTTACAACCCTCCCTATCTCTGTAACCACCTCCAGCCCTTACAACCCTCCCTATGTCTGTAACCTCCTCCAGCCCGCAGAACCCTGCCTATCTCGGTAACCTCCTCCAGCCCCTACACACTATCTCTGCAAACTCCTCCATTCCCTACAACCCTCACCATCTCTGTAAACTCCTTCAACACTTACAACACTACATATCTCTGTAAGCTCCTCCAGCCCTAACACACTGCCTCTCTCTGTAACCTCCGCCAGTCCCTACAACTCTCCTTATCTCTGTAAACTCGCACTGCGCTGACAACCCTCCTTAACTCATTAACCTCTTCCAAACCTTACAACACTCCCTCTCTCGGTAACTTCCTCCAACCCCTACAAACCTTCCAATCACGGTAACCTCCTGCACTCCTATTTCTGTAAACTCCTCCAGCTGCTACAAGCGTCCCTCTCTCTGTACCCTCCTGCAAACCCTAAACTCCTCCAAATATCTGTAACATTGACTTTGTAGAATTACACAGTGAGTGATCCTTACCCTACTGAATAAACACTGACTCTGTACCGTTATACGGTAAGTGATCCTTGCCCTGCTGCATAAGCAGTGACTCTGTACAGTTACACAGTGAGTGATCCTTACCCTGCTGAATAAGCACTGACTCTGTACAGTTACACAGTGAGTGATCCTTACCCTGCTGAATAAGCACTGACTCTGTACAGTTACACAGTGAGTGATCCTTACCCTGCTGAATAAGCACTGACTCTGTACAGTTACACAGTGAGTGATCCTTACCCTGCTGAATAAGCACTGACTCTGTACAGTTACACAGTGAGTGATCCTTACCCTGCTCAATAAACACTGACTCTGTATAGTTACACAGTGAGTGATCCGTACCCTGCTGAACAAACACTGACTCTGTACAGTTACAGTGAGCGATCCTTACCCTGCTGAATACAAACTGACTCTGCACAGTTACACAGTGAACGATCCTCACCCTGCTGAATAAACACTGACTCTGTACAGTTACACAGTGAGTGATCCTTACCCTGCTGAATAAACACTGACTCTGTACAGTTACAGTGAGTGATCCTTACCCTGCTGAATAAACACTGACTCTGTACAGTTACAGTGAGTGATCCTTACCCTGCTGAATAAACACTGACTCTGTATAGTTACACAGTGAGTGATCCTTACCCTGCTGAATAAACACTGACTCTGTACAGTTACAAAGTGATAGATCCGAACCCTGCTGAATAACTACTGACTCAGTACAGTAACACAGTGAGCGATCCTTACTCTGCTGAATAAACACTGACTCTGTACAGTTACACAGTAAGTGATCCTTACCCTGCTGAATAAACAATGACTCTGTACAGTTACAATGTAAGTGATCGTAAGCCTGCTGAATAAAAACTCACTCTGTACAGTTACACAGTGAGAGATCCATACCCTGCTGAATAAACACTGGCTCTGTACAGTTACACAGTGAGTGATCCTTACCCTGCTGAATAAACACTGACTCTGTACAGTTACACAGTGAGTGATCCATACCCTGCTGAATAAATACTGACTCAGTACAGTTACACAGTGACAATCCTTACCCTGCTGAATAAACACTAAACCTGTACAGTTACACAGTGTGCAATCCTTACCCTGCCCAATAAACACTGACTCTATACAGTTACACAGTGATCCTTAAACTGCTGAGTAAAAACTGACACTCTAGTTACACAGTGAGCGATCCTTACCCTGCTGAATAAACACTGACTCGGTACAGTTGCACAGTGAGTGATCCTTACACTGCTGAATAAACACTGACTCTGTACAGTTGCAGTGATCCTTACCCTGAACAAACACTGACTAGGTACAGTTACACAGTGAGTGATCCTTACCCAGCTGAATAAACACTGACTCTGTACAGTTACACCATGAACCTTACCCTGCTGAATAAACACTGGCCCTGCACAGTTACACAGTGAGCGATCCTTACCCTGCTGAATAAACACTGACCTTGCGCAGTTACACAGTGAGTGATCCATACCCTGCTGAATAAACACTGACCCTGTACATTTCAAGTGAGTGATACCCTGCTGAAAAAAAACTGACTCTATACAGTTACACAGTGATCCTTACCCTGCTAAATAAACAATGACGCTGTACAGTTACACAGTGACAGATTCTAATCCTGCTGAATAAACACTCACTCTGTACAGTTACAAAGTGAGTGATCCTAAGCCTGCTGAATAAATATTCACTCTGTAGAGTTACACTGTGAGTGATCCTTACTCTGCTGAATAAACACTGACTCTGTACAGTTACACAGTGAGTGATCCTAACCCTGCTGAATAAACACTGACTCTGTACAGTTACACAGTGAGAGATCCTTACCCTGCTGAAAAAACACTGGCCCTGCACAGTTACACAGTGAGCGATCCTTACCCTGCTGAATAAACACTGACTCTGTAGAGTTACACAGTGATCCTTACCCTGCTAAATAAACAATGACTCTGTACAGTTACAAAGTGATAGATTCAAACCCTGCTGAATAAACACTCACTCTGTACAGTTACAATGTGAGTGATCCTAAGCCTGCTGAATAAATACTCCCTCTGTACAGTTACACAGTGAGTGATCCTTACTACGCTGAATAAACACTGACTCAGTACAATTACACAGTGCTCGAACTTTACCCTGCTGAATAAACACTGACTCTGTACAGTTACACAGTGAGTGATCCTTACCATGCTGAATAAAAACTGACTCTGCACAGTTACTGTGATCCTTACCCTGAACAAACACTGACGAGGTAAAGTTACACAGTGAGTGATACTTAACCTGCTCAATAAAGCACTGATTCGGCACAGTTACAGTGATCCTTACCCTGAACAAACACTGACTCAGTACAGTTACACAGTGACTGATCCTTACCCTGCAGAAAAAACAATGACGAGGTACAGTTACACCAGAAACCTTATCCTTCTGAATAAACACTGACTCAGGACAGTTACACAGTGAGTGATCCTCACCCTGCGGAATAACCACTGACTCTGTACAGTTACACAGTGAGTGATCCTAACCCTGCTGAACAAACACTGACTCTGCACTGCACACAGTAAGCGATCCTTACCCTGCTGAATAAACACTGACTCGATACAGTTACACAGTGAGTGACCATACCCTGCTGAAAAAACACTGTCTCTGTACAGTTACACAGTGAGTGATCCTTACCCTGCTGAATAAACACTGACTCGGTACAGTTGCACAGTGAGTGATCCATACACTGCTGAATAAACACTGACTCTGTACAGTTGCAGTGATCCTTACCCAGAATAAACACTGACTGGGTACAGTTGCACAGTGAGTGATCCTTATCATGCTGAATAAACACTGACTCTGTACATTTAAAGTGAGTGATCCTAACCCTGCAGAACAAACACTGACCCTGTACAGTTACACAGTGAGTGATCCTTACCCTGCTGAATAAACAGTGACTCTGTACAGTTACACAGTGAATGATCCTAACCCTGCTGAATAAACACTGACTCTATACAGTTACACAGTGAGTGATCCTTACCCTGCTGAATAAACACTGACTCTATATAGTTACATACTGAGTGATCCTTACTTTGCTGAATGAACACTGACTCTGCACAGTTACAGTCAGTGATCCTTACCCTGCTGAATAAACACTGACTCTGTACAGTTGCACAGTGAATGATCCTGACCCTGCTGCATAAACACTGACTCTGTACAGTTGCACAGTGAGTGATACTGACACTGCTGAATAAACACTGACTCTGTACAGTTGCAGTGATCCTTACCCAGAACAAACACTGACTGGGTCCAGTTGCACAGTGAGTGATCCTTATCATGCTGAATAAACACCGACTCAGTACAGTGACACAGTGATCCTTATCCTGAACAAAGACTGACTCTGTACAGTTACAGAGTGAGTGATTCTTACCCTGCTGAACAAACACTGACTTGGTACAGTTAAACAGTGAGTGATCCTTACCCGGCTGAATAACCACTGACTATGTACAGTAACAAAGTGAGCAATCCTTACTCTGCTGAATAAACACTGACCCTGTACAGTTACACAGTGAGTGATCCATACCCTGCTGAATAAACACTGACTCTGTACATTTAAAGTGAGTGATCCTAACCCTGCAGAATAAACACTGACCCTGTACAGTTACACAGTGAGTGATCCTTACCCTGCTGAATAAACAGTGACTTTGTACAGTTACACATTGAGTGATCCTTACCCTGCTGAATAAACACTGACTCTATATAGTTGCACACTGACTGATCCTTACTTTGCTGAATAAATAGCGACTCTGTACAGTTACACAGTGAGCGATCCTTACCCTGCCGAATAAACACTGACTCTGTACAGTTACACAGTGAGTGATCCTTACCCTGCTGAATAAACACTGACTGTGAACAGTTACAGTGAGTGATCCTTACCATGCTGAATAAAAACTGACTCTGTACAGTTAGTGAACCTTACCCTGAAGAAACAATGACGAGGTACAGTTACACAGAGACTGATCCTTACCCTGCTGAATAAACACTGACTCTGTACAGTTACACAGTGAGAGATCCTTACCCTGCTGAATAAACACTGACTCTGTACAGTTACACAGAGAGTGATCCTTACCCTGCTGAATAAACACTGACTCTGTACAGTTACACAGTGAGAGATCCTTAACCTGCTGAAAAAACACTGGCCCTGTACAGTTACACAGTGAGTGATCCATACCCTGCTGAATATTCACTCACTCTGTACAGTTACAATGTGAGTGATCCTAAGCCTGCTGAATAGATACTCACTCTGTACAGTTACACAGTGAGAGATCCTTACCCGGCTGAATAAACAATGGCTCTGTACAGTTACACAGTGAGTGATCCTTACCCTGCTGAACAAACACTGACTCTGTACAGTTACACAGTGAGCGATCCTTAGCCTGTTGAATAAACACTGACTCTGTACAGTTACAATGTGAGAGATCCTTACCCTACTGAATAAAAACTGACTCTGTACAGTTACAGTGATCCTTAACCTGAGCAAACACTGACTCTGTAAAGTTACACAGTGAGTGATCCTTACCCTGCTAAATAAACACTGAGTCTGTACATGTAAAGTGAATGATCCTAACCCTGCAGAATAAACACTGACCCTGTACAGTTACACAGTGAGTGATCCTTACCCTGCTGAATAAACAGTGACTCTGTACAGTTGCAGTGATCCTTACCCTGAACAAACACTGACTGGGCACAGTTGCACAGTGAGTGATCCTTACCCTGCTGAATAAACACTGACCCTGTACAGTTACACAGTGAGCGATCCTTACCCTGCTGAATAAACACTGACTCTGTACAGTTACACAGTGAGTGATCCTTACCCTGCAGAATAAATAGCGACTCTGTACAGTTACACAGTGAGCGATCCTTACCCTGCTGAATAAAAACTGACTGTACAGTTACATAGTGAATGATCCTTACCCTGAATAAACACTGACTCTGTACAGTTAAACAGTGAGTGATCCTTACCCTGCTGAATAAACACTGACTCTGTACAGTTACAGTGAGCGATCCTTACCCTGCTGAATAAACACTGACCCTGTACAGTTACACAGTGAGTGATCCTTACCCTGCTGAATAAACACTGACTTTGAACAGTTACAGTGAGTGATCCTTACCATGCTGAATAAAAACTGACTCTGTACAGTTACAGTGAACCTTACCCTGAAGAAACAATGACGAGGTACAGTTACACAGAGACTGATCCTTACCCTGCTGAATAAACACTGACTCTGTACAGTTACACAGTGAGAGATCCCTACCCTGCTGAATAAACACTGACTCTGTACAGTTACACAGTGAGTGATCCTTACCCTGCTGAATAAACACTGACTCTGTACAGTTACACAGAGAGTGATCCTTACCCTGCTGAATAAGCACTGACTCTGTGCAGTTACACAGAGAGCTATCTTTAACCTGCTGAATAAACACTGACTCTGTACAGTTACACAGAGAGTGATCCTTACCCTGCTGAATAAGCACTGACTCTGTACAGTTACACATTTATCCTTACTGTGCTGAATAAGCACTGAATCTGTACAGTTACCCAGAGAGCGATCTTTAACCTGCTGAATAAACACTGACTCGGTACAGTTACGCAATGAGTGACCCTTACGCTGCTGAATAAACACTGACTCTGTACAGTTACACAGTGAGCGAACCTTACACTGCTGAATAAACACTGACACTGTAACAGTTACACAGTAAGTTGTCCTTACCATCCTGAATAAACACTGACTCTGTACAGTGACACACTGAGTGATCCTTACCCTGCTGAATAACGAACTGACTCTGTACAGTTACAGTGATCCTTACACTGAACAAACAATGACACTGTACAGTTACACACAGTGATCCTTAACCTGCTGAATAAACATTGACTCTGTAGAGATACAAAGTGAGCGACCCTTACCCTGCTGAATAAAATCTGACTCTGCACAGTTACACAGTGAGCGATCCTTACCCTGCTGAATAAACACTGACTCTGTACAGTTACACAGTCAGAGATCCTTACCCTGCGGAAGAAACACAGACTCGGTACAGTTGCACAGTGAGTGATCCTTACACTGCTGAATAAACACTGACTCTGTACAGTTACAGTGATCCTAACCCTGAACAATCACTGACTGGGTACAGTTACACGGAGTGATCCTTAACCTGCTCAATAAACACAGACTCTGTACAGTTACACAGTGAGCGATCCTTACCCTGCTGAATAAGCACTGACACTGCACAGTTACACAGTGAGTGATCCTTACCCTGCTGAATAAACACTGACTCTGTGCAGTTACACAATGACCGATCCTTACCCTGCTGAATAAACACTGACTCTGTACAGTTACAGTGAGTGACCATACCCTGCAGAATAAACACTGACTATGTACAGTTACACAGTGATACTTACCCTGCTGAATAAACACTGACAATGTACAGTTACACAGTCAGTGATCCTTACACTGCTGAATAAACACTGACTCTGAGCAGGGTAAGGGTCACTCACTGTGTTACTGTACAACCAACACTGACTCTGCACAGCTCAGAAGAAGTGAACCTAACCCCGCTGAATAAACACTGACTCTGTACAGTTACAGAGTGAGTGACCCTTACCCTGCTGAATAAACACTGACTCTGTACAGTTACACAGTGAGTGATCCTTACCCTGCTGAATAAACACTGACTCTGTACAGTGACACATTTATCCTTACAATGCTGAATAAGCACTGAATCTGTACAGTTACCCAGAGAGCGATCTTTAACCTGCTGAATAAACACTGACTCTGTACAGTTACGCAATGAGTGACCCTTACCTGCTGAATAAACACTGACTCTGGACAGTTACAAAGTGAGTGATCTTTACCCTGTTGAATAAACACTGACTCTGTACAGTGACAGTGATCCTTACCCTGCTGAATAAAGCACTGACACTGTACAGTTACAGTGATCCTTACACTGAACAAACACTGACACTGTACAGTTACACACAGTGATCCTTACCCTGCTGAATAAACATTGACTCTGTACAGTACACACTGAGCGATCCTTGCCCTGCTGAATAAGCACTGACTCTGTACAGTTACACAGTGAGTCATCCTTACACTGTTGAATAAACACTGACTCTGTACAGTTACACAGAGAGTGATCCTTACCCTGCTGAATAAACACTGACTCTGTACAGTTACACAGTGAGCGATCCTTAGCCTGTTGAATAAACACTGACTCTGTACAGTTACACAGTGATCCTTACTATTCCAAACAAACACAGACTCTGTACAGTTATACAGTGAGTGATCCTTACCCTGCAGAATAAACACTGACTCTGTACAGTTACAGCAAGCGATCCTTACACTGCTGAATAAACACTGACTCTGTACAGTTACAGTGAGTGACCCTAACCCTACTGAATAAATACTGACTCTGTACAGTTACACAGTGATCCTTACTATGCTGAATAAACACTGACTCTGTACAGTTACAAAGTGACTGAACTTTACCCTGTTGAATAAACACTGACTCTGTACAGTTACACAGTGAGCAATCCTTACCTTCCTGAATAAACACTGTACAGTTACACAGTGATCCTTATCCTGCTGAATAAACACTGAATCTGTACAGTTACACAGTGATCCTTACTATGCTGAATAAACACTAACTCTGTACAGTTACACAGAGAGCGATTTTAACCTGCTGAATAAACACTGTGTACAGTTACACAGTGATCCTTATCCTGCTGAATAAACACTGACTCTGTACAGTTACACAGAGAGTGATCCTTACCCTGCTGAATAAGCAGTGACTCTGTACAGTTACACAGTGAGCGATCCTTACCCTGCTGAATAAACACTGACCCTGTACAGTTACACAGTGATCCTTACTCTGCTGAATAAATACTGATTCTGTACAGTTACACAGTGAGCAATCCTTAGTCTGCTGAATAAATACTGACTCTGTACAGTTACACAGTGAGTGATCCTTACCCTGCTGCATAAACACTGACACTGTACAGTTACAAAGTGAGCAATCCTTACCCTGCTGAATAAATACTGACTCTGTACAGTTACACAGTGAGCGATCCTTACCCTGCTGAATAAACACTGACTCTGTACAGTTACACAGTGACCCTTACCCTGCTGAATAAATACTGACTCTGTACAGTTACACAGTGAGCGATCCTTACCCTGCTGAATAAACACTGACTTTGTACAGTTACACAGTGGGCGACCCTTACCCTGCTGAATAAACATTGACTCTGTACAGTTACACAGTGAGTGATCCTTACCCTACTGAATAAACACTGACCCTGTACAGTTACACAGTGATCCTTACTCTGCTGAATAAATACTGATTCTGTACAGTTACACAGTGAGCGATCCTTACCCTGCTGAATAAACACTGACTTTGTACAGTTACACAGTGGGCGACCCTTACCCTGCTGAATAAACATTGACTCTGTACAGTTACACAGTGAGTGATCCTTACCCTACTGAATAAACACTGACCCTGTACAGTTACACAGTGATCCTTACTCTGCTGAATAAATACTGATTCTGTACAGTTACACAGTGAGCGATCCTTCCCCTGCTGAATAAACACTGACTCTGTACAGTTGCACAGTGAGTGATCCTTACCCTGCTGCATAAACACTGACTCTGTACAGTTACAAAGTGAGCAATCCTTACCCTGCTGAATAAACACTGACTATGGACAGTTGCACAGTGAGCTATCCGTACCCTGCTGAATAAACACTGACTCTGCACTGTTACACAGTGAGTGACCCTTACCCTGCTGAATAAACACTGACTCTGTCCAGTAACACAGTGAGTGATCCTTAACCAGTTGAATAAACACTGACTCTGCAGAGTTACACAGTGAGTGACCATACCCTGCTGAATAAACACGGACTCTGGACAGTTACACAGTGAGCGGTCTTTACCCTGTTGAATAAATACTGACTCTGTACAGTGACACAGTGATCCTTACTCTGCTGAATAAATATTGATTCTGTACAGTTACACAGTGAGCAATCCTTACTCTGCTGAATAAACACTGACTCTGTACAGTTACACAGTGAGCGATCCTTACCCTGCTGAATAAACACTGACTCTGGACAGTTGCACAGTGAGCTATCCGTACACTGCTGAATAAACACTGACTCTGCACGGTTATACAGTGACTGATCCTTACCCTGAATAAACACTGTCTCTGTACAGTAACACAGTGAGTGACTCTTACCCTGCTCAAGCAACACTGATTCAGTACAGTTAAGAAGAAGTGAACCTAACCCTACTGAATAAACACTGACTCTGCACAGTTACACAGTGAGCGATCCTTACCCTGCTGAATAAACACTGACCCTGTACAGTTACACAGCGAGCGATCCTTACCCTGCTGAATAAACACTGACTCTGTACAGTTACACAGTGATCCTTAACCTGCTGAATAAACACTGACTCTGTACAGTTACACAGTGATCCTTACTATTCTAAACAAGCACTGACTCTGTACAGTTATACAGTGAGTGATCCTTACCCTGCAGAATAAACTGACTCTGTAAAGTTATACAGTGAGTGATCCTTACACGTCAGAACAATCACTGACTGGGTACAGTTACACAGTGAGTGATCCTAAACCTGCTGAATAAACACTGACCCTGTACAGTACACAGTGAGTGATCCTTGCCCTGCTGAATAAGCACTGACTCTGTACAGTTACACAGTGGGCGACACTTACCCTGCTCAATAAACACTGACTCTGTACAGTTACACAGTGATCCTTACCCTGCTCAATAAACACTGACTGTGTACAGTTACAGCGAGCGATCCTTACACTGCTAAATAAACACTGAACCTGTACAGTTACAGTGAGTGACCCTAACCCTACTGAATAAATACTGACTCTGTACAGTTACACAGTAATCCTTACTATGCTGAATAAACACTGACTCTGTACAGTTACAAAGTGACTGAACCTTACCCTGCTGAATAAACACTAACTCTGTACAGTTACAGAGTGAGTGACCCTTACCCTGCTGAATAAACACTGACACTGGACAGCTACACAGTGACTGATCATTAACCTGTTGAATAAACACTGACTCTGTACAGTTACACAGTGAGCGATCCTTACCCTGCTGAACAAACACTGTGTACAGTTACACAGTGATCCTTATCCTGCTGAATAAACACTGTCTCTGTACAATTACAGTGAGTGATCCTTACCCTGCTGAATAAGCACTGACTCTGTACAGTTACACATATATCTTTACTATGCTGAATAAGCACTGAATCTGTACAGTTACACAGAGAGCGATCTTTAACCTGCTGAATAAACACTGACTCTGTGCAGTTACACAGTGAGCGATCCTTACCCTGATGAATAAACACTGACTCTGTACAGTGACACAGTGATCCTTACCCTGCTGAATAAACATTGACTCTGTACAGATACAAAGTGAGCAATCCTTACCCTGCTGAATAAAACATGACTCTGCACAGTGACACAGTGAGCGATCCTTACCCCGCTGAATAATCACTGACTCTGTACAGGACACAGTGAGCGATCCTTGCCCTGCTGAATAAGCACTGACTCTGTACAGTTACACGGTGAGTGATCCTTACCGTGTTGAATAAACACTGACTCTGTACAGTTACACAGTGACTGATCCTTACCCTGCTGAATAAACACTGACCCTGTACAGTTACACAGTGATCCTTAACCTGCTGAATAAATACTGACTCTGTACAGTTACACAGTGAGTGATCCTTACCCTACTGAATAAACACTGACCCTGTACAGTTACACAGTGTTCCTTACTCTGCTGAATAAATACTGATTCTGTACAGTTACACAGTGAGCGATCCTTACCCTGCTGAATAAACACTGACTCTGTACAGTTGCACAGTGAGTGATCCTTACCCTGCTGCATAAACACTGACTCTGTACAGTTACAAAGTGAGCAATCCGTACCCTGCTGAATAAACACTGACTCTGCACTGTTACACAGTGAGTGACCCTTACCCTGCTGAATAAACACGGACTCTGTCCAGTAACACAGTGAGTGATCCTTAACCAGTTGAATAAACACTGACTCTGCACAGTTACACAGTTTGTGACCATACCCTGCTGAATAAACACTGACTCTGGACAGTTACACAGTGAGTGATCTTTACCCTGTTGAATAAACACTGTCTCTGTACAATGACACAGTGATCCTTACCCTGCTGAATAAAGCACTGACACGGTACAGTTACAGTGATCCTTACACTGAACAAACACTGACACTGTACAGTTAGACACAGTGATCCTTTCCCTGCTGAATAAACATTGACTCTGTACAGTTACACAGTGAGTGATATTACCCTGTTGAATAAACACTGACTCTGTACAGTTACACAGTGAGTGATCCTTATCCTGCTGAATAAATACTGACTCTGTACAGTTACACAGTGAGCGATCCTTACCTTGCTGAATAAACACTGACTCTGTACAGTTACAAAGTGAGCAATCCTTACCCTGCTGAATAAACACTGACTCTGGACAGCTGCAAAGTGAGCTATCCGTACACTGCTGAATAAACACTGACTCTGTACGGTTATACAGTGACTGATCCTTACCCTGAATAAACACTGTCTCTGTACAGTAACACAGTGAGTGACTCTTACCCTGCTCAAGCAACACTGATTCAGTACAGTTAAGAAGAAGTGAACCTAACCCTACTGAATAAACACTGACTCTGCACAGTTACACAGTGAGTGATCCTTACCCTGCTGAATAAACACTGACTCTGCACAGTGACACAGTGAGCGATCCTTACCCTGCTGAATAAACACTGACCCTGTACAGTTACACAGCGAGCGATCCTTACCCTGCTGAATAAACACTGACTCTGTACAGTTGCACAGCGAGCGATCCTTACCCTGCTGAATAAACACTGACACTGTACAGTTACACAGTGAGCCTTACCCTGCTGAATAAACACTGACTCTGTACAGTTACACAGTGATCCTTACTATTCTAAACAAACACTGACTCTGTACAGTTATACAGTGAGTGATCCTTACCCTGCTGAATAAACACTGACTCTGTACAGTTACACAGTGAGTGATCCTTACCCTGCAGAATAAATAGCGACTCTGTACAGTTACACAGTGAGCGATCCTTACCCTGCTGAATAAAAACTGACTGTACAGTTACATAGTGAATGATCCTTACCCTGAATAAACACTGACTCTGTACAGTTAAACAGTGAGTGATCCTTACCCTGCTGAATAAACACTGACTCTGTACAGTTACAGTGAGCGATCCTTACCATGCTGAATAAAAACTGACTCTGTACAGTTACAGTGAACCTTACCCTGAAGAAACAATGACGAGGTACAGTTACACAGAGACTGATCCTTACCCTGCTGAATAAACACTGACTCTGTACAGTTACACAGTGAGAGATCCCTACCCTGCTGAATAAACACTGACTCTGTACAGTTACACAGTGGGCGACACTTACCCTGCTCAATAAACACTGACTGTGTACAGTTACAGAGTGAGTGATCCTTACCCTGCTGAATAAACACTGACCTTGTACAGTTGCACAGTGATCCTTACTCTGCTGAATAAATACTGATTCTGTACAGTTACACAGTGAGCAATCCTTACTCTGCTGAATAAACACTGACTCTGTACAGTTACACAGTGAGCGATCCTTACCCTGCTGAATAAACACTGACTCTGTACAGTTGCACAGTGAGTGATCCTTACCCTGCTGCATAAACACTGACTCTGTACAGTTACAAAGTGAGCAATCCTTACCCTGCTGAATAAACACTGACTCTGGACAGTTGCACAGTGAGCTATCCATACACAGCTGAATAAACACTGACTCTGTACCGTTATACAGTGACTGATCCTTACCCTGAATAAACACTGTCTCTGTACAGTAACACAGTGAGTGACTCTTACCCTGCTCAAGCAACACTGATTCAGTACAGTTAAGAAGAAGTGAACCTAACCCTACTGAATAAACACTGACTCTGCACAGTTACACAGTGAGTGATCCTTACCCTGTTGAATAAACACTGACTCTGTACAGTTACACAGCGAGTGATCCTTACCCTGCTGAATAAACACTGACTCTGTACAGTTACACAGTGATCCTTACCCTGCTGAATAAACACTGACTCTGTACAGTTACACAGTGATCCTTACTATTCTAAACAAACACTGACTCTGTACAGTTATACAGTGAGTGATCCTTACCCTGCAGAATAAACAGACTCTGTAAAGTTATACAGTGAGTGATCCTTACCCAGCTGAATAAAACACGACTGCACAGTTACACAGTGAGCGATCCTTACCCTGCTGAATAAAAACTGACTCTGTACAGTTACGCAGTGAGTGATCCTTACACGGCTGAACAATCACTGACTCTGTACAGTTACACAGTGAGTGATCCTTAGCCTGTTGAAAAAACACTGACTCTGTACAGTTACACATTGAGTGATCCTTACCCTGCTGAATAAACACTGACTCTGTACAGTTACACAGTGATCCTTACCCTGCTGAATAAATACTGACTCTGTACAGTTACACAGTGGGCGACACTTACCCTGCTCAATAAACACTGACTGTGTACAGTTACAGCGAGCGATCCTTACACTGCTGAATAAACACTGACCCTGTACAGTTACAGTGAGTGACCCTAACCCTACTGAATAAATACTGACTCTGTACAGTTACACAGTGATCCTTACTATGCTGAATAAACACTGACTCTGTACAGTTACAAAGTGACTGAACCTTACCCTGCTGAATAAACACTAACTATGTACAGTTACAGAGTGAGTGACCCTTAACCTGCTGAATAAACACTGACAGTGGACAGTTACACAGTGACTGATCATTAACCTGTTGAATAAACACTGACTCTGTACAGTTACACAGTGAGCGATTCTTACCCTGCTGAATAAACACTGTGTACAGTTACACAGTGATCCTTACCCTGCTGAATAAGCACTGACTCTGTACAGTTACACATTTATCTTTACTATGCTGAATAAGCACTGAATCTGTACAGTTACACAGAGAGCGATCTTTAACCTGCTGAATAAACACTGACTCTGTGCAGTTACACAATGAGTGACCCTTACCCTGATGAATAAACACTGACTCTGTACAGTACACAGTGAGCAATCCTTGCCCTGCTGAATAAGCACGGACTCTGTACAGTTACACAGTGAGTGATCCTTACCGTGTTGAATAAACACTGACTCTGTACAGTTACACAGTGAGTGATCCTTACCCTGCTGAATAAACACGGACCCTGTACAGTTACACAGTGATCCTTATCCTGCTGAATAAATACTGACTCTGTACAGTTACACAGTGAGCGATCCTTACCCTGCTGAATAAACACTGACTCTGTACAGTTACACAGTGATCCTTACCCTGCTGAATAAATACTGACTCTGTACAGTTACACAGTGAGCGATCCTTACCCTGCTGAATAAACACTGACTCTGTACAGTTACACAGTGATCCTTACCCTGCTGAATAAATACTGGCTCTGTACAGTTACACAGTGAGCGATCCTTACCCTGCTGAATAAACACTGGCTCTGTACAGTTACACAGTGGGCGACCCTTACCCTGCTGAATAAACATTGACTCTGTACAGTTACACAGTGAGTGATCCTTACCCTACTGAATAAACACTGACCCTGTACAGTTACACAGTGATCCTTACTCTGCTGAATAAATACTGATTCTGTACAGTTACACAGTGAGCGATCCTTACACTGCTGAATAAACACTGACTCTGTACAGTTGCACAGTGAGTGATCCTTACCCTGCTGCATAAACACTGACTCTGTACAGTTACAAAGTGAGCAATCCTTACCCTGCTGAATAAACACTGACTCTGCACTGTTACACAGTAAGTGACCCTTACCCTGCTGAATAAACACTGACTCTGGACAGTTACACAGTGAGTGATCTTTACCCTGTTGAATAAACACTGACTCTGTATAGTGACACAGTGATACTGACCCTACTGAATAAAGCACTGACACTGTACAGTTACAGTGATCCTTACACTGAACAAACACTGACACTGTGCAGTTGCACACAGTGATCCTTTCCCTGCTGAATAAACATTGACTCTGTACAGATAGAAAGTGAGTGATCCTTACACGGCTGAACAAACACTGACTGAGTACAGTGACACAGTGAGTGATCCTTAACCTGCTGAATAAACACTGACCCTGTACAGTACACAGTGAGTGATCCTTGCCCTGCTGAATAAGCACTGACTCTGTACAGTTATACAGTGAGTGATCCTTACCCTGTTGAATAAACACTGACTCTGCACAGTTACACAGTGAGTGATCCTTACCCTGTTGAATAAACACTGACTCTGCACAGTGACACAGTGAGCGATCCTTACCCTGCTGAATAAACACTGACCCTGTACAGTTACACAGCGAGCGATCCTTACCCTGCTGAATAAACACTGACTCTGTACAGTTACACAGTGATCCTTACCCTGCTGAATAAACACTGACTCTGAACAGTTACAGCGAGCGATCCTTACCCTGCTGAATAAACACTGACTCTGTACAGTTGCACAGTGAGTGATCCTTACCCTGCTGCATAAACACTGACTCTGTACAGTTACAAAGTGAGCAATCCTTACCCTGCTGAATAAACATTGACTCTGGACAGTTGCACAGTGAGCTATCCGTACCCTGCTGAATAAACACTGACTCTGTACCGTTATACAGTGACTGATCCTTACCCTGAATAAACACTGTCTCTGTACAGTAACACAGTGAGTGACTCTTACCCTGCTCAAGCAACACTGATTCAGTACAGTTAAGAAGAAGTGAACCTAACCCTACTGAATAAACACTGACTCTGTACAGTTACACAGTGAGTGACCTTAACCCTTCTGAATAAACACTGACCCTGTACAGTAACACAGTGAGTGACCCTTACCCTGCTGAATAAACACTGACTCTGTACAGTTACACAGTGATCCTTACCCTGCTGAATAAATACTGACTCTGTACAGTTACACAGTGAGCGATCCTTACCCTGTTGAATAAACACTGACTCTGTACAGTTACACACTGAATGATCCTTACCATGCTGAATAAACACTGACTCTGTACAGTAACAGTGAGTGATACTTACCCTGCGGAATAAACACAGACTCTGTAAAGTTACACAGTGAGCGATCCTTACCCTGTTGAATAAACACTGACTCTGTACAGTTACACAGCGAGTGATCCTTACCCTGCTGAATAAACACTACCTATGTACAGTTACACAGCGAGTGATCCTTACCCTGTAGAATAAACACTGACTCTGGACAGTTACACAGTGATCCTTACTATTCTAAACAAAAACTGACTCTGTACAGTTATACAGTGAGATATCCTTACCCTGCTGAATAAACACTGACACTGTACAGTTACACAGTGAGTGATCCTTACCCTGTTGAATAAACATTGACAGTGTACAGTTACAGTGAGTGATCCTTACCCTGCGGAATAAACACAGACTGTGTAAAGTTACACAGTGAGCGATCCTTAACCTGTTGAATAAACACTGACTCTGTACAGTTACACAGCGAGAGATCCTTACTCTGCTGCATAAACACTACCTATGTACAGTTACACAGCGAGTGATCCTTACCCTGTTGAATAAACACTGACTCTGGACAGTTACACAGTGAGTGAGCTTTACCCTGTTGAATAAACACTGACCCTGTACAGTTACACAGTGATCCTTACAATTCTAAACAAACACTGACTCTGTACAGTTATACAGTGAGTGATCCTTACCCTGCAGAATAAACACTGACACAGGACAGTTGCACAGTGAGCTATCCGTACAATGCTGAATAAACACTGACTCTGCACAGTTACACAGTGAGTGACCATACCCTGCTGAATAAACACTGACTCTGGACAGTTACACAGTGAGTGATCTTTACCCTGTTGAATAAACACTGACTCTGTACAGTGACACAGTGATCCATACCCTGCTGAATAAAGCACTGACACGGTACAGTTACAGTGATCCTTACACTGAACAAACACTGACACTGTACAGTTACACACAGTGATCCTTTCCCTGCTGAATAAACATTGACTCTGCACAGATACAAAGTGAGTGATCCTTACAGGGCTGAACAATCACTGACCCTGTACAGTACACAGTGAGTGATCCTTGCCCTGCTGAATAAGCACTGACTCTGTACAGTTACACAGTGATCCTTACCCTGCTGAATAAACACTGACCCTGTACAGTACACAGTGAGTGATTCTTGCCCTGCTGAATAAACACTGACCCTGTACAGTACACAGTGAGTGATCCTTAACCTGCTGAATAAACACTGACCCTGTACAGTACACAGTGAGTGATCCTTGCCCTGCTGAATAAGCACTGACTCTGTACAGTAACACAGTGAGTGACCCTAACCCTGCGGAATAAGCACTGACTCTGTACAGTAACACAGTGAGTGACCCTTACCCTGCTGAATAAGCACTGACTCTGTACAGTTACACAGTGATCCGTACTATGCTGAATAAACACTGACTCTGTACAGTTACACAGCGAGTGATCCTTACCCTGTTGAATAAACACCGACTCTGTACAGTTACACACTGAATGATCCTTACCATGCTGAATAAACACTGACTCTGTGCAGTTACACATTGAGTGATCCTTACCCTGCTGAATAAACACTGACACTGTACAGTTACACAGTGAGTGATCCTTACCCTGTTGAATAAACACTGACACTGTACAGTTACTGTGAGTGATCCTTACCCTGCGGAATAAACACAGACTGTGTAAAGTTGCACAGTGAGCGATCCTTACCCTGTTGAATAAACACTGACTCTGTACAGTTACACAGCGAGTGATCCTTACCCTGTTGAAAAAACACTGACTCTGGACAGTTACACAGTGAGTGAGCTTTACCCTGTTGAATAAACATTGACTCTGTACAGTTACACAGTGATCCTTACTATTCTAAATAAACACTGACTCTGTACAGTTATATAGTGAGTGATCCTTACCCTGCAGAATAAACACTGACTCTGTAAAGTTATACAGCGAGCGATCCTTACACTGCTGAATAAACACTGACCCTGTACAGTTACAGTGAGTGACCCTAACCCTACTGAATAAATACTGACTCTGTACAGTTACAAAGTGAGCAATCCTTACCCTGCTGAATAAACACTGACTCTGGACAGTTGCACAGTGAGCTATCCGTACCCTGCTGAATAAACACTGACTCTGCACTGTTACACAGTGAGTGACCCTTACCCTGCTGAATAAACACTGACTCTGTACAGTAACACAGTGAGTGATCCTTAACCAGTTGAATAAACACTGACTCTGCACAGTTACACAGTGAGTGATCTTTACCCTGTTGAATAAACACTGACTCTGTACAGTGACACAGTGATCCTTACCCTGCTGAATAAAGCACTGACACGGTACAGTTACAGTGATCCTTACATTGAACAAACATTGAAACTGTACAGTTACACACAGTGATCCTTTCCCTGCTGAATAAACATTGACTCTGTACAGATAGAAAGTGAGTGATCCTTACACGGCTGAACAATCACTTACTGAGTACAGTTACACAGTGAGTGATCCTTAACCTGCTGAATAAACACTGACCCTGTACAGTACACAGTGAGTGATCCTTGCCCTGCTGAATAAGCACTGACTCTGTACAGTTATACAGTGAGTGATCCTTACCCTGTTGAATAAACACTGACTCTGCACAGTTACACAGTGAGTGATCCTTACCCTGTTGAATAAACACTGACTCTGCACAGTGACACAGTGAGCGATCCTTACCCTGCTGAATAAACACTGACCCTGTACAGTTACACAGCGAGCGATCCTTACCCTGCTGAAGAAACACTGACTCTGTACAGATATACAGTGAGTGATCCTTACCCGGCTGAATAAACACTGACTCTCTACAGTTACACAGTGATGCTTACTACGCAGAATAAACACTGACTCGGTACAGTTACACAGTGAGCGATCCTTAATCTGCTGAATAAACACTGACTCTGTACAGTTACACAGTGGGCGACACTTAGCCTACTCAATAAACACTGACTGTGTACAGTTAGAGTGAGTGATCCTTACCCTGCTGAATAAACACTGACCCTGTACAGTTACACAGTGATCCTTACTCTGCTGAATAAACACTGACTCTGTACAGTTACGCAGTGAGTGATCCTTACACGGCTGAACAATCACTGACTCTGTACAGGACACAGTGAGCGATCCTTGCCCTGCTGAATAAGCACTGACTCTGTCCAGTTACACGGTGAGTGATCCTTACCGTGTTAAATAAACACTGACTCTGTACAGTTACACCGTGATCCTTACCCTGCTGAATAAATACTGACTCTGTACAGTTACACAGTGAGCGATCCTTACCCTGCTGAATAAACACTGACTCTGTACAGTTACACACTGAATGATCCTTACTATGCTGAATAAACACTGACTCTGGACAGTTACACATTGAGTGATCTTTACCCTGCTGAATAAACACTGACACTGTACAGTTACACAGTGAGTGATCCTTACCCTGCTGAATAAACACTGACACTGTACAGTTACACAGTGAGTGATCCTTACCCTGTTGAATAAACACAGACTCTGTAAAGTTACACAGTGAGCGATCCTTACCCTGTTGAATAAACACTGACTCTGTACAGTTACACAGCGAGTGATCCTTACCTGCTGAATAAACACTACCTATGTACAGTTACACAGCGAGTGATCCTTACCCTATTGAATAAACACTGACTTTGTACAGTTACACAGCGAGTGATCCTTACACTGCTGACTAAACACTGACCCTGTACAGTTACAGTGAGTGACCCTAACCCGACTGAATAAATACTGACTCTGTACAATTACACAGTGATCCTTACTATGCTGAATAAACACTGACTCTGTACAGTTACACAGAGATCCTTACTATTCTAAACAAACACTGACTCTGTACAGTTATACAGTGAATGATCCTCACCCTGTTGAATAAACACTGACTCTGCACAGTGACACAGTGAGCGATCCTCACCCTGTTGAATAAACACTGACTCTGTACAGTTACACAGCGAGCGATCCTTACCCTGCTGAATAAACACTGACTCTGTACAGTTACACAGTGATCCTTACCCTTCTGAATAAACACTGACTCTGTACAGTTACACAGTGATCCTTACTATTCTAAACAAACACTGACTGTGTACAGTTATACAGTGAGTGATCCTTACCCTGCAGAATAAACACTGACTCTGTATAGTTACAGCGAGCGATCCTTACACTGCTGAATAAACACTGACCCTGTACAGTTAGTGAGTGACCCTAACCCGACTGAATAAATACTGACTCTGTACAATTACACAGTGATCTTTACTATGCTAAATAAACACTGACTCTGTACAGTTACAGAGTGAGTGACCCGAACCCAACTGAATAAATACTGACTCTGTACAGTTACACAGTGATCCTTACTATGCTGAATAAACACTGACTCTGTACAGTTACAAAGTGACTGAACCTTACCCTGCTGAATAAACACTAACTCTGTACAGTTACAGAGTGAGTGACGCTTACCCTGCTGAATAAACACTGACACTGGACAGTTACACAGTGACTGATCATTAACCTGTTGAATAAACACTGACTCTGTACAGTTCCGCAGTGAGTGATCCTTACACGGCTGAACAATCAATGACTGGGTACAGTTACACAATGTGCGATCCTTAACCTGCTGAATAAACACTGACCCTGTACAGTACACAGTGAGAGATCCTTGCCCTGCTGAATAAACACTGACCCTGTACAGTAACTCAGTGAGCGATCCTTACCCTGCTGAATAAACAATGACCCTGTACAGTAACTCAGTGAGGGATCCTTACCCTGCTGAATAAACACTGACCCTGTACAGTAACTCAGTGAGCGATCCTTACCCTGCTGAATAAACACTGACTCTGTGCAGTACACAGTGAGCGATCCTTGCCCTGCTGAATAAGCACTGACTCTGTACAGTTACAGAGTGAGTGATCCTTACCCTGTTGAATAAACACTGACTCTGTACAGTTACACAGCGAGTGATCCTTACCCTGTTGAATAAACACTACCTATGTACAGTTACACAGCGAGTGATCCTTACCCTGTTGAATAAACACTGACTCTGTACAGTTACACAGTGATCCTTACTATTCTAAACAAAAACTAACTCTGTACAGTTATACAGTGAGTGATCCTTACCCTGCTGAATAAAAACTGACTCTGTACAGTTACGCAGTGAGTGATCCTTACACGGCTGAACAATCACTGACTGGGTACAGTTACACAGTGAGTGATCCTTAACCCGGTGAATAAACACTGACCCTGTACAGTACACAGTGAGTGACCTTGCCCTGCTGAATAAGCACTGACTCAGTACAGTTACACAGTGAGTGATCCTTACCCTGTTGAATAAACACTGACTCTGTACAGTTACACAGTTAGTGATCCTTACCCTGCTAAATAAACACTGACCCTGTACAGTTGCACAGGGATCCTTACCCTGCTGAATAAATACTGACTCTGTACAGTTACACAGTGAGCGATCCTTATTCTGCTGAACAAACACTGACTCTGTACAGTTACACCGTGGGCGACACTAACCCTGCTCAATAAACACTGACTGTGTACAGTTATAGCGAGCGATCCTTACACTGCTGAAAAAACACTGACCCTGTACAGTTACAGAGAGTGACCCTAACCCTACTGAATAAATACTGACTCTGTACAGTTACACAGTGATCCTTACTATGCTGAATAAACACTGACTCTGTACAGTTACACAGTGACTGATCATTAACCTGTTGAATAAACACTGACTCTGTACAGTTACACAGTGAGCGATCCTTACCCTGCTGAATAAACACAGTGTACAGTTACACAGTGATCCTTACCCTGCTGAATAAACACTGACTCTGTACAGTTACCCAGTGATCCTTACTATTCTAAACAAACACTGACTCTGTACAGTTATACAGTGAGATATCCTTACCCTGCTGAATAAACACTGACACTGTACAGTTACACAGTGAGTGATATTACCCTGTTGAATAAACACAGACTCTGTAAAGTTACACAGTGAGCGATCCTTACCCTGTTGAATAAACACTGACTCTGTACAGTTACACAGCGAGTGATCCTTACCTGCTGAATAAACACTACCTATGTACAGTTACACAGCGAGTGATCCTTACCCTATTGAATAAACACTGACTTTGTACAGTTACACAGCGAGTGATCCTTACCCTGTAGAATAAACACTGACTCTGTACAGTTACAGCGAGCGATCCTTACACTGCTGACTAAACACTGACCCTGTACAGTTACAGTGAGTGACCCTAACCCGACTGAATAAATACTGACTCTGTACAATTACACAGTGATCCTTACTATGCTGAAAAAACACTGACCCTGTACAGTTACAGAGAGTGACCCTAACCCTACTGAATAAATACTGACTCTGTACAGTTACACAGTGATCCTTACTATGCTGAATAAACACTGACTCTGTACAGTTACAGAGTGAGTGACCCTTACCCTGCTGAAAAAACACTGACACTGGACAGTTACACAGTGACTGATCATTAACCTGTTGAATAAACACTGACTCTGTACAGTTACACAGTGAGCAATCCTTACCCTGCTGAATAAACACAGTGTACAGTTACACAGTGATCCTTACCCTGCTGAATAAACACTGACTCTGTACAGTTACCCAGTGATCCTTACTATTCTAAACAAACACTGACTCTGTACAGTTATACAGTGAGATATCCTTACACTGCTGAATAAACACTGACACTGTACAGTTATACAGTGAGATATCCTTACCCTGCTGAATAAACACTGACTCTGTACAGTTACACAGTGATGCTTACTATGCAGAATAAACACTGACTCTGTACAGTTACACAGTGAGCGATCCTTACCCTGTTGAATAAACACTGTCTCTGTACAATTACACAGTGAGTGATCCTTACCCTGCTGAATAAGCACTGACACTGTACAGTTACACATTTATCTTTACTATGCTGAATAAGCACTGAATCTGTACAGTTACACAGAGAGCAATCTTTAACCTGCTGAATAAACACTGACTCTGTGCAGTTAAACAATGAGTGACCCTTACCCTGCTGAATAAACACTGACTCTGGACAGTTACACAGTGAGCGATCCTTACCCTGCTGAATAAACACTGACTTTGTACAGTGACACAGTGATCCTTACCCTGCTGAATAAACATTGACTCTGTACAGATACAAAGTGAGCAATCCTTACCCTCCTGAATATAACATGACTCTGTACAGTTACACAGTGAGCGATCCTTACACGGCTGAACAATCACTGACTGGGTACAGTTACACAGTGAGCGATCCTTAACCTGCTGAATAAACACTGACCCTGTACAGTACACAGTGAGCGAAAATGATCCTGCTGAATAAACACTGACTCTGTACAGTTACACAGTGCGCAACCCTTACCCTGCTGAATAAACATTGACTCTGTACAGTTACACAGTGAGTGATCCTTACCCTACTGAATAAACACTGACCCTGTACAGTTACACAGTGATCCTTACTCTGCTGAATAAATACTGATTCTGTACAGTTACACAGTGAGCGATCCTTACCCTGCTGAATAAACACTGACTCTGTACAGTTGCCCAGTGAGTGATCCTTACCCTGCTGCATAAACACTGACTCTGTACAGTTACAAAGCGAGCAATCCTTACTCTGCTGAATAAACACTGACTCTGTACAGTTACACACTGAATGATCCTTACTATGCTGAATAAACACTGACTCTGGACAGTTACACATTGAGTGATCTTTACCCTGCTGAATAAACACTGACACTGTACAGTTACACAGTGAGTGATCCTTACCCTGCTGAATAAACACTGACACTGTACAGTTACACAGTGAGTGATATTACCCTGTTGAATAAACACAGACTCTGTAAAGTTACACAGTGAGCGATCCTTACCCTGTTGAATAAACACTGACTCTGTACAGTTACACAGCGAGTGATCCTTACCTGCTGAATAAACACTACCTATGTACAGTTACACAGCGAGTGATCCTTACCCTATTGAATAAACACTGACTTTGTACAGTTACACAGCGAGTGATCCTTACCCTGTAGAATAAACACTGACTCTGTACAGTTACAGCGAGCGATCCTTACACTGCTGACTAAACACTGACCCTGTACAGTTACAGTGAGTGACCCTAACCCGACTGAATAAATACTGACTCTGTACAATTACACAGTGATCCTTACTATGCTGAATAAACACTGACTCTGTACAGTTACACAGAGATCCTTACTATTCTAAACAAACACTGACTCTGTACAGTTATACAGTGAATGATCCTCACCCTGTTGAATAAACACTGACTCTGCACAGTGACACAGTGAGCGATCCTCACCCTGTTGAATAAACACTGACTCTGTACAGTTACACAGCGAGCGATCCTTACCCTGCTGAATAAACACTGACTCTGTACAGTTACACAGTGATCCTTACCCTTCTGAATAAACACTGACTCTGTACAGTTACACAGTGATCCTTACTATTCTAAACAAACACTGACTGTGTACAGTTATACAGTGAGTGATCCTTACCCTGCAGAATAAACACTGACTCTGTATAGTTACAGCGAGCGATCCTTACACTGCTGAATAAACACTGACCCTGTACAGTTAGTGAGTGACCCTAACCCGACTGAATAAATACTGACTCTGTACAATTACACAGTGATCTTTACTATGCTAAATAAACACTGACTCTGTACAGTTACAGAGTGAGTGACCCGAACCCAACTGAATAAATACTGACTCTGTACAGTTACACAGTGATCCTTACTATGCTGAATAAACACTGACTCTGTACAGTTACAAAGTGACTGAACCTTACCCTGCTGAATAAACACTAACTCTGTACAGTTACAGAGTGAGTGACGCTTACCCTGCTGAATAAACACTGACACTGGACAGTTACACAGTGACTGATCATTAACCTGTTGAATAAACACTGACTCTGTACAGTTCCGCAGTGAGTGATCCTTACACGGCTGAACAATCAATGACTGGGTACAGTTACACAATGTGCGATCCTTAACCTGCTGAATAAACACTGACCCTGTACAGTACACAGTGAGAGATCCTTGCCCTGCTGAATAAACACTGACCCTGTACAGTAACTCAGTGAGCGATCCTTACCCTGCTGAATAAACAATGACCCTGTACAGTAACTCAGTGAGGGATCCTTACCCTGCTGAATAAACACTGACCCTGTACAGTAACTCAGTGAGCGATCCTTACCCTGCTGAATAAACACTGACTCTGTGCAGTACACAGTGAGCGATCCTTGCCCTGCTGAATAAGCACTGACTCTGTACAGTTACAGAGTGAGTGATCCTTACCCTGTTGAATAAACACTGACTCTGTACAGTTACACAGCGAGTGATCCTTACCCTGTTGAATAAACACTACCTATGTACAGTTACACAGCGAGTGATCCTTACCCTGTTGAATAAACACTGACTCTGTACAGTTACACAGTGATCCTTACTATTCTAAACAAAAACTAACTCTGTACAGTTATACAGTGAGTGATCCTTACCCTGCTGAATAAAAACTGACTCTGTACAGTTACGCAGTGAGTGATCCTTACACGGCTGAACAATCACTGACTGGGTACAGTTACACAGTGAGTGATCCTTAACCCGGTGAATAAACACTGACCCTGTACAGTACACAGTGAGTGACCTTGCCCTGCTGAATAAGCACTGACTCAGTACAGTTACACAGTGAGTGATCCTTACCCTGTTGAATAAACACTGACTCTGTACAGTTACACAGTTAGTGATCCTTACCCTGCTAAATAAACACTGACCCTGTACAGTTGCACAGGGATCCTTACCCTGCTGAATAAATACTGACTCTGTACAGTTACACAGTGAGCGATCCTTATTCTGCTGAACAAACACTGACTCTGTACAGTTACACCGTGGGCGACACTAACCCTGCTCAATAAACACTGACTGTGTACAGTTATAGCGAGCGATCCTTACACTGCTGAAAAAACACTGACCCTGTACAGTTACAGAGAGTGACCCTAACCCTACTGAATAAATACTGACTCTGTACAGTTACACAGTGATCCTTACTATGCTGAATAAACACTGACTCTGTACAGTTACACAGTGACTGATCATTAACCTGTTGAATAAACACTGACTCTGTACAGTTACACAGTGAGCGATCCTTACCCTGCTGAATAAACACAGTGTACAGTTACACAGTGATCCTTACCCTGCTGAATAAACACTGACTCTGTACAGTTACCCAGTGATCCTTACTATTCTAAACAAACACTGACTCTGTACAGTTATACAGTGAGATATCCTTACCCTGCTGAATAAACACTGACACTGTACAGTTACACAGTGAGTGATATTACCCTGTTGAATAAACACAGACTCTGTAAAGTTACACAGTGAGCGATCCTTACCCTGTTGAATAAACACTGACTCTGTACAGTTACACAGCGAGTGATCCTTACCTGCTGAATAAACACTACCTATGTACAGTTACACAGCGAGTGATCCTTACCCTATTGAATAAACACTGACTTTGTACAGTTACACAGCGAGTGATCCTTACCCTGTAGAATAAACACTGACTCTGTACAGTTACAGCGAGCGATCCTTACACTGCTGACTAAACACTGACCCTGTACAGTTACAGTGAGTGACCCTAACCCGACTGAATAAATACTGACTCTGTACAATTACACAGTGATCCTTACTATGCTGAAAAAACACTGACCCTGTACAGTTACAGAGAGTGACCCTAACCCTACTGAATAAATACTGACTCTGTACAGTTACACAGTGATCCTTACTATGCTGAATAAACACTGACTCTGTACAGTTACAGAGTGAGTGACCCTTACCCTGCTGAAAAAACACTGACACTGGACAGTTACACAGTGACTGATCATTAACCTGTTGAATAAACACTGACTCTGTACAGTTACACAGTGAGCAATCCTTACCCTGCTGAATAAACACAGTGTACAGTTACACAGTGATCCTTACCCTGCTGAATAAACACTGACTCTGTACAGTTACCCAGTGATCCTTACTATTCTAAACAAACACTGACTCTGTACAGTTATACAGTGAGATATCCTTACACTGCTGAATAAACACTGACACTGTACAGTTATACAGTGAGATATCCTTACCCTGCTGAATAAACACTGACTCTGTACAGTTACACAGTGATGCTTACTATGCAGAATAAACACTGACTCTGTACAGTTACACAGTGAGCGATCCTTACCCTGTTGAATAAACACTGTCTCTGTACAATTACACAGTGAGTGATCCTTACCCTGCTGAATAAGCACTGACACTGTACAGTTACACATTTATCTTTACTATGCTGAATAAGCACTGAATCTGTACAGTTACACAGAGAGCAATCTTTAACCTGCTGAATAAACACTGACTCTGTGCAGTTAAACAATGAGTGACCCTTACCCTGCTGAATAAACACTGACTCTGGACAGTTACACAGTGAGCGATCCTTACCCTGCTGAATAAACACTGACTTTGTACAGTGACACAGTGATCCTTACCCTGCTGAATAAACATTGACTCTGTACAGATACAAAGTGAGCAATCCTTACCCTCCTGAATATAACATGACTCTGTACAGTTACACAGTGAGCGATCCTTACACGGCTGAACAATCACTGACTGGGTACAGTTACACAGTGAGCGATCCTTAACCTGCTGAATAAACACTGACCCTGTACAGTACACAGTGAGCGAAAATGATCCTGCTGAATAAACACTGACTCTGTACAGTTACACAGTGCGCAACCCTTACCCTGCTGAATAAACATTGACTCTGTACAGTTACACAGTGAGTGATCCTTACCCTACTGAATAAACACTGACCCTGTACAGTTACACAGTGATCCTTACTCTGCTGAATAAATACTGATTCTGTACAGTTACACAGTGAGCGATCCTTACCCTGCTGAATAAACACTGACTCTGTACAGTTGCCCAGTGAGTGATCCTTACCCTGCTGCATAAACACTGACTCTGTACAGTTACAAAGCGAGCAATCCTTACTCTGCTGAATAAACACTGACTCTGTACAGTTACACACTGAATGATCCTTACTATGCTGAATAAACACTGACTCTGGACAGTTACACATTGAGTGATCTTTACCCTGCTGAATAAACACTGACACTGTACAGTTACACAGTGAGTGATCCTTACCCTGCTGAATAAACACTGACACTGTACAGTTACACAGTGAGTGATATTACCCTGTTGAATAAACACAGACTCTGTAAAGTTACACAGTGAGCGATCCTTACCCTGTTGAATAAACACTGACTCTGTACAGTTACACAGCGAGTGATCCTTACCTGCTGAATAAACACTACCTATGTACAGTTACACAGCGAGTGATCCTTACCCTATTGAATAAACACTGACTTTGTACAGTTACACAGCGAGTGATCCTTACCCTGTAGAATAAACACTGACTCTGTACAGTTACAGCGAGCGATCCTTACACTGCTGACTAAACACTGACCCTGTACAGTTACAGTGAGTGACCCTAACCCGACTGAATAAATACTGACTCTGTACAATTACACAGTGATCCTTACTATGCTGAATAAACACTGACTCTGTACAGTTACACAGAGATCCTTACTATTCTAAACAAACACTGACTCTGTACAGTTATACAGTGAATGATCCTCACCCTGTTGAATAAACACTGACTCTGCACAGTGACACAGTGAGCGATCCTCACCCTGTTGAATAAACACTGACTCTGTACAGTTACACAGCGAGCGATCCTTACCCTGCTGAATAAACACTGACTCTGTACAGTTACACAGTGATCCTTACCCTTCTGAATAAACACTGACTCTGTACAGTTACACAGTGATCCTTACTATTCTAAACAAACACTGACTGTGTACAGTTATACAGTGAGTGATCCTTACCCTGCAGAATAAACACTGACTCTGTATAGTTACAGCGAGCGATCCTTACACTGCTGAATAAACACTGACCCTGTACAGTTAGTGAGTGACCCTAACCCGACTGAATAAATACTGACTCTGTACAATTACACAGTGATCTTTACTATGCTAAATAAACACTGACTCTGTACAGTTACAGAGTGAGTGACCCGAACCCAACTGAATAAATACTGACTCTGTACAGTTACACAGTGATCCTTACTATGCTGAATAAACACTGACTCTGTACAGTTACAAAGTGACTGAACCTTACCCTGCTGAATAAACACTAACTCTGTACAGTTACAGAGTGAGTGACGCTTACCCTGCTGAATAAACACTGACACTGGACAGTTACACAGTGACTGATCATTAACCTGTTGAATAAACACTGACTCTGTACAGTTCCGCAGTGAGTGATCCTTACACGGCTGAACAATCAATGACTGGGTACAGTTACACAATGTGCGATCCTTAACCTGCTGAATAAACACTGACCCTGTACAGTACACAGTGAGAGATCCTTGCCCTGCTGAATAAACACTGACCCTGTACAGTAACTCAGTGAGCGATCCTTACCCTGCTGAATAAACACTGACCCTGTACAGTAACTCAGTGAGCGATCCTTACCCTGCTGAATAAACACTGACTCTGTGCAGTACACAGTGAGCGATCCTTGCCCTGCTGAATAAGCACTGACTCTGTACAGTTACAGAGTGAGTGATCCTTACCCTGTTGAATAAACACTGACTCTGTACAGTTACACAGCGAGTGATCCTTACCCTGTTGAATAAACACTACCTATGTACAGTTACACAGCGAGTGATCCTTACCCTGTTGAATAAACACTGACTCTGTACAGTTACACAGTGATCCTTACTATTCTAAACAAAAACTAACTCTGTACAGTTATACAGTGAGTGATCCTTACCCTGCTGAATAAAAACTGACTCTGTACAGTTACGCAGTGAGTGATCCTTACACGGCTGAACAATCACTGACTGGGTACAGTTACACAGTGAGTGATCCTTAACCCGGTGAATAAACACTGACCCTGTACAGTACACAGTGAGTGACCTTGCCCTGCTGAATAAGCACTGACTCAGTACAGTTACACAGTGAGTGATCCTTACCCTGTTGAATAAACACTGACTCTGTACAGTTACACAGTTAGTGATCCTTACCCTGCTAAATAAACACTGACCCTGTACAGTTGCACAGGGATCCTTACCCTGCTGAATAAATACTGACTCTGTACAGTTACACAGTGAGCGATCCTTATTCTGCTGAATAAACACTGACTCTGTACAGTTACACAGTGGGCGACACTAACCCTGCTCAATAAACACTGACTGTGTACAGTTATAGCGAGCGATCCTTACACTGCTGAAAAAACACTGACCCTGTACAGTTACAGAGAGTGACCCTAACCCTACTGAATAAATACTGACTCTGTACAGTTACACAGTGATCCTTACTATGCTGAATAAACACTGACTCTGTACAGTTACACAGTGACTGATCATTAACCTGTTGAATAAACACTGACTCTGTACAGTTACACAGTGAGCGATCCTTACCCTGCTGAATAAACACAGTGTACAGTTACACAGTGATCCTTACCCTGCTGAATAAACACTGACTCTGTACAGTTACCCAGTGATCCTTACTATTCTAAACAAACACTGACTCTGTACAGTTATACAGTGAGATATCCTTACCCTGCTGAATAAACACTGACACTGTACAGTTACACAGTGAGTGATATTACCCTGTTGAATAAACACAGACTCTGTAAAGTTACACAGTGAGCGATCCTTACCCTGTTGAATAAACACTGACTCTGTACAGTTACACAGCGAGTGATCCTTACCTGCTGAATAAACACTACCTATGTACAGTTACACAGCGAGTGATCCTTACCCTATTGAATAAACACTGACTTTGTACAGTTACACAGCGAGTGATCCTTACCCTGTAGAATAAACACTGACTCTGTACAGTTACAGCGAGCGATCCTTACACTGCTGACTAAACACTGACCCTGTACAGTTACAGTGAGTGACCCTAACCCGACTGAATAAATACTGACTCTGTACAATTACACAGTGATCCTTACTATGCTGAATAAACACTGACTCTGTACAGTTACACAGAGATCCTTACTATTCTAAACAAACACTGACTCTGTACAGTTATACAGTGAATGATCCTCACCCTGTTGAATAAACACTGACTCTGCACAGTGACACAGTGAGCGATCCTCACCCTGTTGAATAAACACTGACTCTGTACAGTTACACAGCGAGCGATCCTTACCCTGCTGAATAAACACTGACTCTGTACAGTTACACAGTGATCCTTACCCTTCTGAATAAACACTGACTCTGTACAGTTACACAGTGATCCTTACTATTCTAAACAAACACTGACTGTGTACAGTTATACAGTGAGTGATCCTTACCCTGCAGAATAAACACTGACTCTGTATAGTTACAGCGAGCGATCCTTACACTGCTGAATAAACACTGACCCTGTACAGTTAGTGAGTGACCCTAACCCGACTGAATAAATACTGACTCTGTACAATTACACAGTGATCTTTACTATGCTAAATAAACACTGACTCTGTACAGTTACAGAGTGAGTGACCCGAACCCAACTGAATAAATACTGACTCTGTACAGTTACACAGTGATCCTTACTATGCTGAATAAACACTGACTCTGTACAGTTACAAAGTGACTGAACCTTACCCTGCTGAATAAACACTAACTCTGTACAGTTACAGAGTGAGTGACGCTTACCCTGCTGAATAAACACTGACACTGGACAGTTACACAGTGACTGATCATTAACCTGTTGAATAAACACTGACTCTGTACAGTTCCGCAGTGAGTGATCCTTACACGGCTGAACAATCAATGACTGGGTACAGTTACACAATGTGCGATCCTTAACCTGCTGAATAAACACTGACCCTGTACAGTACACAGTGAGAGATCCTTGCCCTGCTGAATAAACACTGACCCTGTACAGTAACTCAGTGAGCGATCCTTACCCTGCTGAATAAACAATGACCCTGTACAGTAACTCAGTGAGGGATCCTTACCCTGCTGAATAAACACCGACCCTGTACAGTAACTCAGTGAGCGATCCTTACCCTGCTGAATAAACACTGACTCTGTGCAGTACACAGTGAGCGATCCTTGCCCTGCTGAATAAGCACTGACTCTGTACAGTTACAGAGTGAGTGATCCTTACCCTGTTGAATAAACACTGACTCTGTACAGTTACACAGCGAGTGATCCTTACCCTGTTGAATAAACACTACCTATGTACAGTTACACAGCGAGTGATCCTTACCCTGTTGAATAAACACTGACTCTGTACAGTTACACAGTGATCCTTACTATTCTAAACAAAAACTAACTCTGTACAGTTATACAGTGAGTGTTCCTTACCCTGCTGAATAAAAACTGACTCTGTACAGTTACGCAGTGAGTGATCCTTACACGGCTGAACAATCACTGACTGGGTACAGTTACACAGTGAGTGATCCTTAACCCGGTGAATAAACACTGACCCTGTACAGTACACAGTGAGTGACCTTGCCCTGCTGAATAAGCACTGACTCAGTACAGTTACACAGTGAGTGATCCTTACCCTGTTGAATAAACACTGACTCTGTACAGTTACACAGTTAGTGATCCTTACCCTGCTAAATAAACACTGACCCTGTACAGTTGCACAGGGATCCTTACCCTGCTGAATAAATACTGACTCTGTACAGTTACACAGTGAGCGATCCTTATTCTGCTGAATAAACACTGACTCTGTACAGTTACACAGTGGGCGACACTAACCCTGCTCAATAAACACTGACTGTGTACAGTTATAGCGAGCGATCCTTACACTGCTGAAAAAACACTGACCCTGTACAGTTACAGAGAGTGACCCTAACCCTACTGAATAAATACTGACTCTGTACAGTTACACAGTGATCCTTACTATGCTGAATAAACACTGACTCTGTACAGTTACACAGTGACTGATCATTAACCTGTTGAATAAACACTGACTCTGTACAGTTACACAGTGAGCGATCCTTACCCTGCTGAATAAACACAGTGTACAGTTACACAGTGATCCTTACCCTGCTGAATAAACACTGACTCTGTACAGTTACCCAGTGATCCTTACTATTCTAAACAAACACTGACTCTGTACAGTTATACAGTGAGATATCCTTACCCTGCTGAATAAACACTGACACTGTACAGTTATACAGTGAGATATCCTTACCCTGCTGAATAAACACTGACTCTGTACAGTTACACAGTGATGCTTACTATGCAGAATAAACACTGACTCTGTACAGTTACACAGTGAGCGATCCTTACCCTGTTGAATAAACACTGTCTCTGTACAATTACACAGTGAGTGATCCTTACCCTGCTGAATAAGCACTGACACTGTACAGTTACACATTTATCTTTACTATGCTGAATAAGCACTGAATCTGTACAGTTACACAGAGAGCAATCTTTAACCTGCTGAATAAACACTGACTCTGTGCAGTTAAACAATGAGTGACCCTTACCCTGCTGAATAAACACTGACTCTGGACAGTTACACAGTGAGCGATCCTTACCCTGCTGAATAAACACTGACTTTGTACAGTGACACAGTGATCCTTACCCTGCTGAATAAACATTGACTCTGTACAGATACAAAGTGAGCAATCCTTACCCTCCTGAATATAACATGACTCTGTACAGTTACACAGTGAGCGATCCTTAACCTGCTGAATAAACACTGACCCTGTACAGTACACAGTGAGCGATCATGATCCTGCTGAATAAACACTGACTCTGTACAGTTACACAGTGCGCGACCCTTACCCTGCTGAATAAACATTGACTCTGTACAGTTACACAGTGAGTGATCCTTACCCTACTGAATAAACACTGACCCTGTACAGTTACACAGTGATCCTTACTCTGCTGAATAAATACTGATTCTGTACAGTTACACAGTGAGCGATCCTTACCCTGCTGAATAAACACTGACTCTGTACAGTTGCCCAGTGAGTGATCCTTACCCTGCTGCATAAACACTGACTCTGTACAGTTACAAAGCGAGCAATCCTTACTCTGCTGAATAAACACTGACTATGGACAGTTGCACAGTGAGCTATCCGTACCCTGCTGAATAAACACTGACTCTGCACTGTTACACAGTGAGTGACCCTTACCCTGCTGAATAAACACTGACTCTGTACAGTAACACAGTGAGTGATCCTTAACCAGTTGAATAAACACTGACTCTGCACAGTTACACAGTGAGTGACCATACCCTGCTGAATAAACACTGACTGGACAGTTACACAGTGAGTGATCTTTACCCTGTTGAATAAACACTGACTCTGTACAGTGACACAGTGATCCTTACCCTGCTGAATAAAGCAATGACACGGTACAGTTACAGTGATCCTTACACTGAACAAACACTGACACTGTACAGTTACACACAGTGATCCTTTCCCTGCTGAATAAACATTGACTCTGTACAGTAACACAGTGAGCGATCCTTACCCTGCTCAATAAAACATGACTCTGCACAGTTACACAGAGAGCGATCCTTACCCTGCTGAATAAAAACTGACTCTGTACAGTTACGCAGTGAGTGATCCTTACACGGCTGAACAATCACTGACTGGGTACAGTTACACAGTGAGGGATCCTTAAACTGCTGAATAAAAACTGACCCTGTACAGTACACAGTGAGAGATCCTTGCCCTACTGAATAAGCACTGACTCTGTACAGTTACACAGTGAGTGATCCTTACCCTGTTGAATAAACACTGACTCTGTACAGTTACACAGTGAGTGATCCTTACCCTGCTGAATAAACACTGACACTGTACAGTTACACAGTGATCCTTACTCTGCTGAATAAATACTGACTCTGTACAGTTACACAGTGAGCGATCCTTACTCTGCTGAATAAACACTGACTCTGTACAGTTACACAGTGGGCGACACTTACCCTGCTCAATAAGCACTGACTGTGTACAGTTACAGAGTGAGTGATCCTTAACCTGCTGAATAAACACTGACTCTGTACAGTACACAGTGAGTGATCCTTGCCCTGCTGAATAAGCACTGACTCTGTACAGTTGTACAGTGAGTGATCCTTACCCTGTTGAATAAAGACTGACTCTGCACAGTTACACAGTGAGTGATCCTTACCCTGTTGAATAAACACTGACTCTGCACAGTGACACAGTGAGCGATCCTTACCCTGCTGAATAAACACTGACCCTGTACAGTTACACATCGAGCAATCCTTACCCTGCTGAATAAACACTGACTCTGTACAGTTACAGTGAGCGATCCTTACCCTGCTGAATAAACACTGACTCTGTACAGTTGCACAGTGAGTGATCCTTACCCTGCTGCATAAACACTGACTCTGTACAGTTACAAAGTGAGCAATCCTTACCCTGCTGAATAAACACTGACTCTGGACAGTTGCACAGTGAGCTATCCGTACCCTGCTGAATAAACACTGACTCTGTACGGTTATACAGTGAGAGACCCTTACCCTGCTGAATAAACACTGTCTCTGTACAGTAACAGAGTGAGTGACTCTTACCCTGCTCAAGCAACACTGATTCAGTACAGTTAAGAAGAAGTGAACCTAACCCTACTGAATAAACACTGACTCTGTACAGTTACACAGTGACTGACCTTAACCCTTCTGAATAAACACTGACCCTGTACAGTAACACAGTGAGTGACCCTAACCCGGCGGAATAAGCACTGACTCTGTACAGTAACACAGTGAGTGACCCTTACCCTGCTGAATAAGCACTGACTCAGTACAGTTACACAGTGATCCTTACTATGCTGAATAAACACTAACTCTGTACAGTTACACAGAGAGCGATCATTAACCTGCTGAATAAACACTGACTCTGTACAGTTACACAGCGAGTGATCCTTACCCTGTTGAATAAACACTGACTCTGTACAGTTACACACTGAATGATCCTTACCATGCTGAATAAACACTGACTCTATACAGCTACACATTGAGTAATCCTTACCCTGCTGAATAAACACTGACACTGTACAGTTACACAGTGAGTGATCCTTACCCTGTTGAATAAACACTGACACTGTACAGTTACAGTGAGTGATCCTTACCCTGCAGAATAAACACAGACTGTGTAAAGTTACACAGTGAGCGATCCTTAACCTGTTGAATAAACACTGACTCTGTACAGTTACACAGCGAGTGATCCTTACCCTGCTGCATAAACACTACCTATGTACAGTTACAAAGTGAGCAATCCTTACCCTGCTGAATAAACACTGACTCTGGACAGTTGCACAGTGAGCTATCCGTACCCTGCTGAATAAACACTGACTCTGTACGGTTATACAGTGAGTGACCCTTACCCTGCTGAATAAACACTGTCTCTGTACAGTAACAGAGTGAGTGACTCTTACCCTGCTCAAGCAACACTGATTCAGTACAGTTAAGAAGTGAACCTAACCCTACTGAATAAACACTGACTCTGTACAGTTACAAAGTGACTGAACCTTACCCTGCTGAATAAACACTAACTCTGTACAGTTACAGAGTGAGTGACGCTTACCCTGCTGAATAAACACTGACACTGGACAGTTACACAGTGACTGATCATTAACCTGTTGAATAAACACTGACTCTGTACAGTTCCGCAGTGAGTGATCCTTACACGGCTGAACAATCAATGACTGGGTACAGTTACACAGTGTGCGATCCTTAACCTGCTGAATAAACACTGACCCTGTACAGTACACAGTGAGAGATCCTTGCCCTGCTGAATAAACACTGACCCTGTACAGTAACTCAGTGAGCAATCCTTACCCTGCTGAATAAACAATGACCCTGTACAGTAACTCAGTGAGCGATCCTTACCCCGCTGAATAAACACTGACTCTGTGCAGTACACAGTGAGCGATCCTTGCCCTGCTGAATAAGCACTGACTCTGTACAGTTACAGAGTGAGTGATCCTTACCCTGTTGAATAAGCACTGACTCTGTACAGTTACACAGCGAGTGATCCTTACCCTGTTGAATAAACACTACCTATGTACAGTTACACAGCGAGTGATCCTTACCCTGGTGAATAAACACTGACTCTGTACAGTTACACAGTGATCCTTACTATTCTAAACAAAAACTAACTCTGTACAGTTATACAGTGAGTGATCCTTACCCTGCTGAATAAAAACTGACTCTGTACAGTTACGCAGTGAGTGATCCTTACACGGCTGAACAATCACTGACTGGGTACAGTTACACAGTGAGGGATCCTTAACCCGGTGAATAAACACTGACCCTGTACAGTACACAGTGAGTGACCTTGCCCTGCTGAATAAGCACTGACACAGTACAGTTACACAGTGAGTGATCCTTACCCTGTTGAATAAACACTGACTCTGTACAGTTACACAGTTAGTGATCCTTACCCTGCTGAATAAACACTGACCCTGTACAGTTGCACAGGGATCCTTACCCTGCTGATAAATACTGACTCTGTACAGTTACACAGTGAGCGATCCTTACTCTGCTGAATAAACACTGACTCTGTACAGTTACACAGTGGGCGACACTAACCCTGCTCAATAAACACTGACTGTGTACAGTTATAGCGAGTGATCCTTACACTGCTGAAAAAACACTGACCCTGTACAGTTACAGAGAGTGACCCTAACCCTACTGAATAAATACTGACTCTGTACAGTTACACAGTGATCCTTACTATGCTGAATAAACACTGACTCTGTACAGTTACAGAGTGAGTGACCCTTACCCTGCTGAAAAAACACTGACACTGGACAGTTACACAGTGACTGATCATTAACCTGTTGAATAAACACTGACTCTGTACAGTTACACAGTGAGCGATCCTTACCCTGCTGAATAAACACAGTGTACAGTTACACAGTGATCCTTACCCTGCTGAATAAACACTGACTCTGTACAGTTACCCAGTGATCCTTACTATTCTAAACAAACACTGACTCTGTACAGTTATACAGTGAGATATCCTTACCCTGCTGAATAAACACTGACACTGTACAGTTATACAGTGAGATATCCTTACCCTGCTGAATAAACACTGACTCTGTACAGTTACACAGTGATGCTTACTATGCAGAATAAACACTGACTCTGTACAGTTACACAGTGAGCGATCCTTACCCTGTTGAATAAACACTGTCTCTGTACAATTACACAGTGAGTGATCCTTACCCTGCTGAATAAGCACTGACACTGTACAGTTACACATTTATCTTTACTATGCTGAATAAGCACTGAATCTGTACAGTTACACAGAGAGCAATCTTTAACCTGCTGAATAAACACTGACTCTGTGCAGTTAAACAATGAGTGACCCTTACCCTGCTGAATAAACACTGACTCTGGACAGTTACACAGTGAGCGATCCTTACCCTGCTGAATAAACACTGACTTTGTACAGTGACACAGTGATCCTTACCCTGCTGAATAAACATTGACTCTGTACAGATACAAAGTGAGCAATCCTTACCCTCCTGAATATAACATGACTCTGTACAGTTACACAGTGAGCGATCCTTACACGGCTGAACAATCACTGACTGGGTACAGTTACACAGTGAGCGATCCTTAACCTGCTGAATAAACACTGACCCTGTACAGTACACAGTGAGCGATCATGACCCTGCTGAATAAACACTGACTCTGTACAGTTACACAGTGCGCGACCCTTACCCTGCTGAATAAACATTGACTCTGTACAGTTACACAGTGAGTGATCCTTACCCTACTGAATAAACACTGACCCTGTACAGTTACACAGTGATCCTTACTCTGCTGAATAAATACTGATTCTGTACAGTTACACAGTGAGCGATCCTTACCCTGCTGAATAAACACTGACTCTGTACAGTTGCCCAGTGAGTGATCCTTACCCTGCTGCATAAACACTGACTCTGTACAGTTACAAAGCGAGCAATCCTTACTCTGCTGAATAAACACTGACTATGGACAGTTGCACAGTGAGCTATCCGTACCCTGCTGAATAAACACTGACTCTGCACTGTTACACAGTGAGTGACCCTTACCCTGCTGAATAAACACTGACTCTGTACAGTAACACAGTGAGTGATCCTTAACCAGTTGAATAAACACTGACTCTGCACAGTTACACAGTGAGTGACCATAACCTGCTGAATAAACACTGACTCTGGACAGTTACACAGTGAGTGATCTTTACCCTGTTGAATAAACACTGACTCTGTACAGTGACATAGTGATCCTTACCCTGCTGAATAAAGCAATGACACGGTACAGTTACAGTGATCCTTACACTGAACAAACACTGACACTGTACAGTTACACACAGTGATCCTTTCCCTGCTGAATAAACATTGACTCTGTACAGTAACACAGTGAGCGATCCTTACCCTGCTCAATAAAACATGACTCTGCACAGTTACACAGAGAGCGATCCTTACCCTGCTGAATAAAAACTGACTCTGTACAGTTACGCAGTGAGTGATCCTTACACGGCTGAACAATCACTGACTGGGTACAGTTACACAGTGAGGGATCCTTAAACTGCTGAATAAAAACTGACCCTGTACAGTACACAGTGAGAGATCCTTGCCCTACTGAATAAGCACTGACTCTGTACAGTTACACAGTGAGTGATCCTTACCCTGTTGAATAAACACTGACTCTGTACAGTTACACAGTGAGTGATCCTTACCCTGCTGAATAAACACTGACACTGTACAGTTACACAGTGATCCTTACTCTGCTGAATAAATACTGACTCTGTACAGTTACACAGTGAGCGATCCTTACTCTGCTGAATAAACACTGACTCTGTACAGTTACACAGTGGGCGACACTTACCCTGCTCAATAAGCACGGACTGTGTACAGTTACAGAGTGAGTGATCCTTAACCTGCTGAATAAACACTGACTCTGTACAGTACACAGTGAGTGATCCTTGCCCTGCTGAATAAGCACTGACTCTGTACAGTTGTACAGTGAGTGATCCTTACCCTGTTGAATAAACACTGACTCTGTACAGTTACAAAGTGAGCGATCCTTACCCTGCTGAATAAACACTGACCCTGTACAGTTACACATCGAGCAATCCTTACCCTGCTGAATAAACACAGACTGTGTAAAGTTACACAGTGAGCGATCCTTAACCTGTTGAATAAACACTGACTCTGTACAGTTACACAGTGAGAGATCCTTACCCTGCTGAATAAACACGGACTCTGTACAGTTATACAGTGAGTGATCCTTACCCTGCTGAATAAACACTGACTCTGTACAGTTATACAGTGAGTGATCCTTAGCCTGCTGAATAAACACTGACTCTGTGCAATAACAGTGATCCTTACCCTGCTGAATAAACACTGACTCTGCACAGTTACACAGTGAGTGATCCTTACCCTGCTGAATAAACAATGACTCTGTACAGTTACAAAGTGAGCAATCCTTACCCTGCTGAATAAACACTGACTCTGGACAGTTGCACAGTGAGCTATCCGTACCCTGCTGAATAAACACTGACTCTGCACTGTTACATAGTGAGTGACCCTTACCCTGCTGAATAAACACTGACTCTGTACAGTAACACAGTGAGTGATCCTTAACCAGTTGAATAAACACTGACTCTAAACAGTTACAGTGAGTGACCCTTACTCTCCTGAACAAACACTGACTCTGTACGGTTATACAGTGACTGATCCTTACCCTGAATAAACACTGTCTCTGTACAGTAACACAGTGAGTGACTCTTACCCTGCTCAAGCAACACTGATTCAGTACAGTTAACAGGAAGTGAACCTAACCCTACTGAATAAACACTGACTCTGTACAGTTACACAGTGATCCTTACTATGCTGAATAAACACTAACTCTGTACAGTTACACAGAGCGATCAATAACCTGCTGAATAAACACTGACTCTGTTCAGTTACACAGTGAGCGATCCTTACCCTGTTGAATAAACAGTGACTCTGTACAGTTACACAGCGAGTGATCCTTACCCTGCTGAATAAACACTGACTCTGTACAGTTACACAGCGAGTGATCCTTACCCTGTTGAATAAACACTGACTCTGTACAGTTACACAGTGAGAGATCCTTACCCTGCTGAATAAACACGGACTCTGTACAGTTATACAGTGAGTGATCCTTACCCTGCTGAATAAACACTGACTCTGTACAGTTATACAGTGAGTGATCCTTAGCCTGCTGAATAAACACTGACTCTGTGCAATAACAGTGATCCTTACCCTGCTGAATAAACACTGACTCTGCACAGTTACACAGTGAGTGATCCTTACCCTGTTGAATAAACACTGACTCTGCACAGTGACACAGTGAGCGATCCTTACCCTGCTGAATAAACACTGACTCTGTACAGTTGCACAGTGAGTGATCCTTACCCTGCTGCATAAACACTGACTGTGTACAGTTACAAAGTGAGCAATCCTTACCCTGCTGAATAAACACTGACTCTGGACAGTTGCACAGCGAGCTATCCGTACCCTGCTGAATAAACACTGACTCTGTACGGTTATACAGTGAGTGACCCTTACCCTGCTGAATAAACACTGTCTCTGTACAGTAACAGAGTGAGTGACTCTTACCCTGCTCAAGCAACACTGATTCAGTACAGTTAAGAAGAAGTGAACCTAACCCTACTGAATAAACACTGACTCTGTACAGTTACACAGTGACTGACCTTAACCCTTCTGAATAAACACTGACCCTGTACAGTAACACAGTGAGTGACCCTAACCCGGCGGAATAAGCACTGACTCTGTACAGTAACACAGTGAGTGACCCTTACCCTGCTGAATAAGCACTGACTCCGTACAGTTACACAGTGAGCGATCCTGACCCTGCTGAATAAACACTGACTCTGTACAGTTACACAGTGATCCTTACCCTGCTGAATAAACACTGACTCTGTACAGTTATACAGTGAGTGATCCTTACCCTGCTGAATAAACACGGACTCTGTACAGTTATACAGTGAGTGATCCTTAGCCTGCTGAATAAACACTGACTCTGTGCAATAACAGTGATCCTTACCCTGCTGAATAAACACTGACTCTGCACAGTTACACAGTGAGTGATCCTTACACTGCTGAATAAACACTGACTCTGTACAGTTACACAGTGAGTGATCCGTACCCTGCTGAATAAACACTGACTCTGTACAGTTACACAGCGAGCGATCCTTACCCTGCTGAATAAACACTGACTCTGTACAGTTACACAGTGAGTGACCCTTACCCTGCTGAATAAACACTGACACTGGACAGTAACACAGTGAGAGATCCTTAACCTCTTGAATAAACACTGATTCTGTAAAGTTACACAGTGAGCGATCCTGACCCTGCTGAATAAACACTGACTCTGCACAGTTACACAGTGAGTGATCCTTACCCTGTTGAATAAACACTGACTCTGCACAGTGACACAGTGAGCGATCCTTACCCTGCTGAATAAACACTGACTCTGTACAGTTGCACAGTGAGTGATCCTTACCCTGCTGCATAAACACTGACTCTGTACAGTTACAAAGTGAGCAATCCTTACCCTGCTGAATAAACACTGACTCTGGACAGTTGCACAGCGAGCTATCCGTACCCTGCTGAATAAACACTGACTCTGTACGGTTATACAGTGAGTGACCCTTACCCTGCTGAATAAACACTGTCTCTGTACAGTAACAGAGTGAGTGACTCTTACCCTGCTCAAGCAACACTGATTCAGTACAGTTAAGAAGAAGTGAACCTAACCCTACTGAATAAACACTGACTCTGTACAGTTACACAGTGACTGACCTTAACCCTTCTGAATAAACACTGACCCTGTACAGTAACACAGTGAGTGACCCTAACCCGGCGGAATAAGCACTGACTCTGTACAGTAACACAGTGAGTGACCCTTACCCTGCTGAATAAGCACTGACTCCGTACAGTTACACAGTGAGCGATCCTGACCCTGCTGAATAAACACTGACTCTGTACAGTTACACAGTGATCCTTACCCTGCTGAATAAACACTGACTCTGTACAGTTATACAGTGAGTGATCCTTACCCTGCTGAATAAACACGGACTCTGTACAGTTATACAGTGAGTGATCCTTAGCCTGCTGAATAAACACTGACTCTGTGCAATAACAGTGATCCTTACCCTGCTGAATAAACACTGACTCTGCACAGTTACACAGTGAGTGATCCTTACACTGCTGAATAAACACTGACTCTGTACAGTTACACAGTGAGTGATCCGTACCCTGCTGAATAAACACTGACTCTGTACAGTTACACAGCGAGCGATCCTTACCCTGCTGAATAAACACTGACTCTGTACAGTTACACAGTGAGTGACCCTTACCCTGCTGAATAAACACTGACACTGGACAGTAACACAGTGAGAGATCCTTAACCTCTTGAATAAACACTGATTCTGTAAAGTTACACAGTGAGCGATCCTGACCCTGCTGAATAAACACTGACTCTGTACAGTTACACAGTGATCCTTACCCTGCTGAATAAACACTGACTCTGTACAGTTACACAGTGAGTGACCCTTACCCTGCTAACTAAACACTGACACTGGACAGTAACACAGTGAGAGATCCTTAACCTCTTGAATAAACACTGATTCTGTACAGTTACACAGTGAGCGATCCTGACCCTGCTGAATAAACACTGACTCTGTACAGTTACACAGTGATCCTTACCCTGCTGAATAAACACTGACTCTGTACAGTTACACAGTGATCCTGACTATTCTAAACAAACACTGACTCTGTAAAGTTATACAGTGAGTGATCCTTACCCTGCTGAATAAACACTGACTCTGTACAGTTACAGCGAGCGATCCTTACACTGCTGAATAAACACTGACTCTGTACAGTTACAGTGAGTGACCCTAACCCTGCTGAATAAACACTGACTCTGTACAGTTACAAAGTGACTGAACCTTACCCTGCTGAATAAACACTAACTCTGTACAGTTACAGAGTGAGTGATCCTTACACTGCTGAATAAACACTGACTCTGTACAGTTACACAGTGAGTGATCCGTACCCTGCTGAATAAACACTGACTCTGTACAGTTACACAGCGAGCGATCCTTACCCTGCTGAATAAACACTGACTCTGTACAGTTACACAGTGAGTGACCCTTACCCTGCTAAATAAACACTGACACTGGACAGTAACACAGTGAGAGATCCTTAACCTCTTGAATAAACACTGATTCTGTACAGTTACACAGTGAGTGATCCGTACCCTGCTGAATAAACACTGACTCTGTACAGTTACACAGTGATCCTTACCCTGCTGAATAAACACTGACTCTGTACAGTTACACAGTGAGTGACCCTTACCCTGCTAAATAAACACTGACACTGGACAGTAACACAGTGAGAGATCCTTAACCTCTTGAATAAACACTGATTCTGTACAGTTACACAGTGAGCGATCCTGACCCTGCTGAATAAACACTGACTCTGTACAGTTACACAGTGATCCTTACCCTGCTGAATAAACACTGACTCTGTACAGTTACACAGTGATCCTGACTATTCTAAACAAACACTGACTCTGTAAAGTTATACAGCGAGTGATCCTTACCCTGCTGAATAAACACTGACTCTGTACAGTTACAGCGAGCGATCCTTACACTGCTGAATAAACACTGACTCTGTACAGTTACAGTGAGTGACCCTAACCCTGCTGAATAAACACTGACTCTGTACAGTTACAAAGTGACTGAACCTTACCCTGCTGAATAAACACTAACTCTGTACAGTTACAGAGTGAGTGATCCTTACCCTGCTGAATAAACACTGACTCTTCACAGTTACACAGTGAGTGACCATACCCTGCTGAATAAACACTGACTCTATACAGTTACACAGTGAGTGATCCTTACCCTGCTGAAGCACTGACTCTACAGTTACACAGTGAGTGACTCTTACTCTGCTGAATAAACACTGACTCTGTACAGTTACACAGTGACTGAACCTCACCCTGCTGAATAAACACTGACACTATACAGTTACACAGTGATCCTTACCCTGCTGATTAAACATTGACACTGTACAGTTACACAGTGAGTGACCCTTACCCTGCTGAATAAACACTGACTCTGTACAGTTACACAGTGAGCGATCCTTACCCTGCTGAATAAACACTGACTCTGCACAGTTACACAGTGAGTGATCCTTACCCTGCTGAATAAACACTGACTCTGTACAGTTACAGCGAGTGATCCTTACCCTGCTGAATAAACATTGACACTGTACAGTTACACAGTGAACCTTACCCTGCTGAATAAACACTGACACTGTACAGTTACACAGTGAGCGATCCTTACCCTGTTGAATAAACACTGACACTGTACAGTTACACAGTGAGTGACCCTTACCCTGCTGAATAAAACTGACTCTGTACAGTTAAACATTGAGTGACTCTTACCCTGCTGAATAAACACTGACTCTGTACAGTAACACAGTGAGTGATCCTTACCCAGTTGAATAAACACTGACTCTATACAGTTACAGTGAGTGATCCTTACCCTGAATAAACACTGACTCTGTACAGTTACACAGTGAGTGATCCAACACTGCTGAATAAACACTAACTCTGTACAGTTACACAGTGAGTGATCCTTGCCCTGCTGAATAAACACTGACTCTGTAGTTACACAGTGAGTGATCCAACACTGCTGAATAAACACTGACTCTGTACAGTTACACAGTGAGCGATCCTTACCCTGCTGAATAAACACTGACTCTGTACAGTTACACAGTGAGCGATCCTTACCCTGCTGAATAAACACTGACTCTGTACAGTTACACTGTGAGTGATCCTTACCCCGCTGAATAAGCACTGACTCTGCACAGTTACAGTGAGCGATCCTTAGCCTGCTGAATAAACACTGACTCTGTACAGTTACACTGAGTGATCCTTACCCCGCTGAATAAACACTGACTCTGCACAGTTACACAGTGAGTGACCATACCCTGCTGAATAAACACTGACTCTGTATAGTTAAACAGTGAGCGATCCTGACCCTGCTGCATAAACACTGTCTCTGTACACTTACACAGTGATCCTTACCCTGCTGAATAAACACTGACTCTGTACAGTTACACAGTGACTGATACATCCCCTGCTGAATAAACACTGACCCTGTACAGTTACACAGTGAGCGATCCTTACCCTGCTGAATTAACACTGTCTCTGTACACTTACACAGTGATCCTTACCCTGCTGAATAAACACTGACTCTGTACAGTTACACAGTGACTGATACTTCCCCTGCTGAATAAACACTGACTCTGTACAGTAACACAGTGAGCAATCCTTACACTGCTGAATAAACACTCACTCTGTAGTTACACAGTGAGAGATCCTTACCCTCCTGAATAAAGTGACTCTGCACAATTACACAGTGAGCGATCCTTCCACTGCTGAATAAACACTGACTCTGTGCAGTTACACAGTGAGTGATCCTTACCCTGCTGAAGCACTGACTCTACAGTTACACAGTGAGCGATCCTTACTCTGCTGAGTAAACACTGACTCTGTACAGTTACACAGTGAGTGATCCTTATGCTGCTGAATAAACACTGACACTGTACAGTTACACAGTGAGTGACCCTAACCCTGCTGAACAAACACTGACTCTGAACAGTTACACAGTGAGCAACCCTTACCCTGCTGAATAAACACTGACTCTGTACAGTTACAGAGTGAGTGATCTCTACCGTGCTGAATAAACACTGACTCTGTACAGTTACACAGTGAGAGACCCTTACCCTGTTGAATAAACACCGACTCTGTACAGTTACACAGTGAGTGATCCTTACCCTGCTGAATAAACACTGACTCTGTACAGTTACACAGTGAGTGATCCTTACCCTGTTGAATAAACACTGACTCTGCACAGTTACACAGTGAGTGACCATACCCTGCTGAATAAACACTGACTCTATACAGTTACACAGTGAGTGATCCTTACCCTGCTGAAGCACTGACTCTACAGTTACACAGTGAGTGACCCTTACTCTGCTGAATAAACACTGACTCTGTACAGTTATACAGTGACTGATCCTTTCCCTGCTTAATAAACACGGACTCTGTACAGTTCCGAAGAAGTGAACCTAACCCTGCTGAATAAACACTGACTCTATACAGTTACACAGTGACAATCCTTACCCTGCTGAATAAGCACTGACTCTGTACAGTTACACAGTGAGTGATCCTTACCCTGCTGAATAAACACTGACTCTGTACAGTTACAGTGAGCGATCCTTACCCTGCTGAATAGGGGCTCCCCGGCGCCACCACGTGGTGGGAGGGTCAGTACAGTCGCCGCCCGGCTCACCTGAAAGACGTTGCTCTTGTGCCCGGTGTCGAACTCCAGGGCCGGCTTGCGGCGGGCCCAGTCCCAGATCACCACCTTGAGGTCGTCGCTGCCGCTGGCCAGCCAGGTTCCCCGACGGTTGAAGTGGAGCGTGTTGACGCAGCCGGCGTGGCGCTCCAGTCCGTGCTGCAGGCGCAGGCGCTCCACGAAGGTGCGGGCGCCGCACGCCCGGTACATGAAGGCCCGGGGGTCTCGGCCGATCTCCCTGGCGCCCAGGGCAGGGGCGGCGCACCAGGTGGGCGGGGGGCAGCGCCGCCACCTCCGAGTGGACCCAGCGCTCCAGCGCCGCCTCCTCCTCCTCGGAGTCCCGCTCGGTCTCGCTCGCCCTCTTGGGCCCCCTCCTCCGGCGAGGCGGCGCCTCGGGGCGTCCGTCCTCCATCTTGCTCTCCTCCTCCTCCTCCTCCTCCCCCTCCTCCTCCTCCTCCTCGTCCTCTTCGTCCACGATGGAGTAGGTGCCCGTGTCCTCCAGCGAGTCGGAGTCCTGCTCGTCCGAGCTCTGCTTGGCCGGGCCGCGCCTGCTCACGTCCCCGGCGCCTCGACGCTCTCCCTCCTCCTCCTCCCCCCCCTCAGGCTCCTCCTCCTCGTCCTCCGCCATGTGCTCATCCCCCGTCAGGCTCAGGCTGAGATCGGACGCTTCCACCTCGATGCCGGAGGAGGTCTCGCGAGCCTCCTCGGTGTCCTCGGGGGTGCTGGACAGGCTGCCTGCATATACCAGAGGTTACATCGGCTGGGCAGCATCTCCCTGGGGGGGCTGGGTGGGGGGGAGGAGGAGAGGGGAGGGAGGGGAGAGGGCGAGGCGGAGAGGAGGAGGGAGGGGAGAGGGCGAGGCGGAGAGGGGAGGGAGGGGGAGAGGGCGAGGCGGAGAGGGGAGGGAGGGGGAGAGGCCGAGGCGGAGAGGGGAGGGAAGGGGAGAGGGCGAGGCGGAGAGGGGAGGGAGGGGGAGAGGGCGAGGCGGAGAGGGGAGGGAGGGGAAGAGGGCGAGGCGGAGAGGGGAGGGAGGGGGAGAGGGCGAGGCGGAGAGGGGAGGGAGGGGGAGAGGGCGAGGCGGAGAGGGGAGGGAGGGGGAGAGGGCGAGGCGGAGAGGGGAGGGAGGGGGGAGAGGGCGAGGCGGAGAGGGGGAGGGAGGGGGAGAGGGCGAGGCGGAGAGGGGAGGGAGGGGGAGAGGGCGAGGCGGAGAGGGGAGGGAGGGGGAGAGGGCGAGGCGGAGAGGGGAGGGAGGGGGGAGAGGGCGAGGCGGAGAGGGGAGGGAGGGGGAGAGGGCGCGGCGGAGAGGGGAGGGAGGGGGGAGAGGGCGAGGCGGAGAGGGGAGGGAGGGGGAGAGGGCGAGGCGGAGAGGGGAGGGAGGGGGAGAGAGAGGCAGAGAAAGGGAGGGGGAGCGAGAGGCAGAGAAGGGGAGGGGGAGCGAGAGGCAGAGAAGGGTGAGGGGGAGTAAGAGGCAGAGAAGGGGAGGGGGAGCGAGAGGCAGAGAAGGGGAGGGGGAGCGAGAGGCAGAGAAGGGGAGGGGGAGCGCGAGAGGCAGAGAAGGGGAGGGGGAGCGAGAGGCAGAGAAGGGGAGGGGGGAGCGAGAGGCAGAGAAGGGGAGGGGGAGCGAGAGGCAGAGAAGGGGAGGGGGAGTGAGAGGCAGAGAAGGGGAGGGGGAGTGAGAGGCAGAGGCGGAGAGACAGGTGGAGAGACAAAGAGGAAACGGTCACCTACCATTCCTGAAGTCAGGTTTCAGATCCAATTCTCCACTGCGGTCTCCCATCTTGTCAAGTACTTCACGATGATTCACAGCTTATCAGAGCCTGAGAATGAGTGAGAGAGAGAGAGAGAGAGAGAGAGAGAGAACAGGGTAAGGTGCCGCAGGAACAGGAGGTGACCATTCAGCACCGGGTCCCCACTGTACTCAAATCATTTCAGAAACAGTTGGCGCCGAATATACCGATAACCAGAAAAGCCTGCACCGTCACGACTCCTCTTAAAACCAACGGCAACCTCCAGATCTCTCTCTCACACACAAATCACACAGACACACACACACACACACACACACACAACACACACACACGCACACAAATCACACACGCACACAAATCACACACGCACACAAATCACACACGCACACAAATCACACACGCACACAAATCACACACGCACACAAATCACACACGCACACAAATCACACACGCACACAAATCACACACGCACACAAATCACACACGCACACAAATCACACACGCACACAAATCACACACGCACACAAATCACACACGCACACAAATCACACACGCACACAAATCACACAGTAAACCCTGCTCTGAGTAGAAGTTCCTGCCTGCAATTCTCCACTGCCCCTGGAGGGTGCACTGTTGGCACGTCCGGGCACAGAGCGGAATCAGAAATCACTGATTGGACCGGAACACCCACCCTTTCCCTGAGCACCCCGGGAAAAACTCCTGAAAAAGTGTCACGTTGTTCAATGAGGTGGCAATGGGCCTTCGAACGGAACGCTAAGTTCACGGTTGGTGGCTGAGAACCTCTCTGGCTCGGAGAGGAAAAATAAAAAATCATTCTTCACCTGCGGCCCGTCGGATTTTCTCTGAAAACAACGCAGGCCAATTCTTTTGGGAAGGACGTTTCCGATATTTCAACAACTCCTTCATCCCCTGGTCGAATTCCGGCCAGGAATCGATCAAGAGTCCTTGAACCTTTTCCAACCAGCTGAGTCTCCACAGCACACTGGAGCAGCGAGTTCCAAAGATTCACCACCCTCTGAGTCAAGAGATTCTCCCTCCTCCTGCTCCTGCCCCCGAGTCCGAACGGTCTCTGTCCCTAACCCCCGAGGCTGCGGAGTCACTGCAGCACACGGGAGGCAAGCCTTCCACCCATCCAGCCCCCCCGCTGGCTATCCGTCAACCAATCCAAATCAGTCCCGCTTCCCCACCCCCCCCCATCCCCCCTCGCCCTACCCCGGCAAGTTTAGTTCCCTCGCGCGCATCATCGAACTTCCGTTCGAAAATCCTCCGTCGCCTCCGCTCCCACCACCCTCGCAGGCAGTGAGTTCCTCGCTGCGTCAGAACGTTCTCCCTCACAGCACCACCCCCCACCCCCACCCCCCCCCAACCCTCATCGCCGGAGCCATTCTGGTAAAGCCTCCCCGCCTCCCCCGTCCCCTCTCAACGACCCCTCGCATCCTTCCGAAAGCAGGGCGACCAGAACGGGGGACTGCAAGGGATTCAGGGAATCACAGAATTGGTTACAAAGCAGGAGGCCGTTCGGACCCGTCGTGCCTGCGGTCACTGTCCGCAAGTGCGACGGACTCAAGTGCCGTTCTCCCCACCTCAGTCAACAGGCCTCGATCGAACCCCCCTCCTCCGCCGCACGCTCGGGGCACTGCATTCTGGATCCTACCCGCCCCGCCTGTCTGAGAAGGTTCCCCCATGCTGTCGGGGCTTCTTTTAACTGTTATTTTAAGTCTGCGCCCTGACCCGCATCTGGTCAGGCACCAGCTCAACCCTCCAAGTCCCACCCCATCCAGGTGTGGAACAATACCACCTTTCTTTCGCTGCCGCTGCCAGGTAATCCACCCCTCGCTGTGCCTGGGGCAGATAATCCTCCCTAACAGCGCTGTGGGGACTCTCGTTGTGACCTACCCCACAGCTTTATAAAGGTCCAGCATAACGGTTCCTGCTTTCGTACTCCATACCATCTTTAAAAAGAAAAATGCACTCACGGGATGTGGGGCTTCTCGGGCCGGGCCCAGCATTCATTGCCCATCCCTAATTGCCCCCCTTGAGAAAGGTGGTGGGTGAGCTGCCTTCTTGAGCCGCTGCAGTCCCCCGCGTGGTGTAGGTACACCCACAGGTGCTGTTAGGGAGGGAGTTCCAGGATTTTGTCCAGGGTGGTGTAGGTACACCCACAGCGCTGTTAGGGAGGGAGTAGTCCAGGATTTTGTCCCTGTGGTGTAGGTACACCCACAGCGCTGTTAGGGAGGGAGTTCCAGGATTTTGTCCCTGTGGTGTAGGTACACCCACAGCGATGTTAGGGAGGGGAGTTCCAGGATTTTGTCCCCGTGTGGTGTAGGTACACCCACTGGTGCTGTTAGGGAGGGAGTTCCAGGATTTTGTCCCTGTGGTGTAGGTACACCCATGGCGCTGTTAGGGAGGGGAGTTCCAGGATTTTGTCCCTGTGGTGTAGGTACACCCATGGCGCTGTTAGGGAGGGAGTTCCAGGATTTTGGTCCCTGTGGTGTAGGTACACCCACAGCGATGTTAGGGAGGGAGTTCCAGGATTTGTCCCTGTGGTGTAGGTACACCCACAGTGCTGTTAGGGAGGGAGTTCCAGGATTTTGTCCCTGTGGTGTAGGTACACCCACAACGCTGTTAGGGAGGGAGTTCCAGGATTTTGACCCCTGTGGTGTAGGTACACCCACTGTGCTGTTAGGGAGGGAGTTCCAGAATTTGGACCCAATGACAGTGAAGGAACGGCCGATATATTTCCAAGTCAGGATGGTGAGTGACTTGGAGGGGAACTTCCAGGTGGTGGTGTTCCCCATCTATCTGCTGCCCTTGTCCTTCTAGATGGTAGTGGTCGTGGGTTTGGAAGGTGCTGTTGAAGGAGACTTGGTGAATTCCTGCAGTGCATCTTGTAGATGGTACACACACTGCTGCTACTGTGTGTCGGTGGTGGAGGGAGTGACTGTTTGTGGATGGGGGTGCCAATCCAGCGGGGCTGCTTTGTCCTGGACGGTGTCGAGCTTCTTGAGTGTTGTGGGAGCTGCACTCATCCAGGCAAGTGGGGAGTATCCCATCACACTCCTGACTTGTGCCTTGTAGATGGTGGACAGGCTTTGGGGAGTCAGGAGGTGAGTTACTCTCCACAGGATTCCCAGCCTGTGACCTGCGCTTGTAGCCACAGTATTTACAAAGTCCAAGGTCCCATATGCTCGGCTGACCACACTCTCGCTGTATCCTGCCACCTACAAAGGCGTTTGCACAGGTGACCCCCCCCCCCAGGTCCCCCTGTCCCTGCACAATCCCGAGGTCTGCGCCACTGCCTCTCCCCATCCCTCCTGCCGAAATGCATCGCCTCCCACGTCGTCTCCGCATTTCGACCCCACCTGTCTGCCCGTTCCACCCAGCCAGCCCAAGCCCATGTTGGAGGCGACTGGACTTGGCCCTCGCAGCTCGCCGCTCCTCCGAGTTGGGCATCATGGGGGCAAGCTTCGAGACTTCCCTCCATGGAGCACCTCCCCCCACCCCCCCCCACCCCCCCCAAGTCATCGCTGCTCCGCCAGGAAAGTCTTCACACGAGAGCAGTCCCCGTGTCGCGGCTTCCAGACACCACGGCCTTTTTGTACGAGGTGGAAGTCAATTCTGTCCCCTGGCTGGTCACAAACACAGGCGCCTACGCGCGATGGATTCGATAACCATTCAATATTCAGGGGGAGAAAAGGACTTCATAAGAAAGGGAAAAACAAAGGCGGTGGTGGTAGGTCCTGGGTACTTTCCCACAATCAAAAGCCAGAAACGAAAGGGGCGCCAAAGAGACTCGAGTGGGTCACCCTGAATAGGTGCAGAGAGTAATCGAGGCAGCTTACAGGAAACTGGCCTTGCTATCCAAAAAGCACAGGGGGGGGGGGTGCGAAGCCCTGGTTAGACCACATCTGGAGCAGTTCCGGGCACCCCAAACCTCAGGAAGGACATGTTTGCCATGGAGGAAAAGGTGGAGTATAGTTATGAGGATTATGCCTCCGCTCCAAGGGTTACATTTCGAAGGGAGGTTACACAAACTAGGATTGTATCGCCAGGAACTGAGCAGGTTAAGAGGTTGATTTTCTCTTAACTGATCAGGTCGTTTGACATCTTGTTTATACAAACAGGCTCGATTTCGATATACCTGCCATTTTCCTGCTCCGAGGTGGAATCAGGGCGTGAGATACAGAGTAAGTCTCCCTCTACACTGTCCCCCATCAAACACTCCCAGGACAGGTACAGCACAGGGTTAGATACAGAGTAAATCTCCCTCTACACTGTCCCCATCAAACACTCACAGGACAGGTACAGCACGGGGTTAGATACAGAGTAAATCTCCCTCTACACTGTCCCCATCAAACACTCCCAGGACAGGTACAGCACGGGGTTAGATACAGAGTAAATCTCCCTCTACACTGTCCCCATCAAACACTCCCAGGACAGGTACAGCACGGGGTTAGATACAGAGTAAATATCCCTCTACGCTGTCCCCCATCAAACACTCCCAGGACAGTTACAGCATGGGGTTAGATACAGAGTAAATCTCCCTCTACACTGTCCCCATCAAACACTCCAGGACAGGTACAGCACGGGGTTAGATACAGAGTAAAGCTCCCTCGTACACTGTCCCCATCAAACACTCCCAGGACAGGTACAGTACAGGGTTAGATACAGAGTAAATCTCCCTCTACACCTTTCCCATCAAACACTCCCAGGACAGGTACAGCACAAGGTTAGATACAGAGTAAATCTCCCTCTACACTGTCCCCATCAAACACTCTCAGGACAGGTACAGCACGGGGTTAGATACAGAGTAAATCTCCCTCTACACTGTCCCCATCAAACACTTCCAGGACAGGTACAGCACGGGGTTTGATACAGAGTAACTCTACCTCTACACTGTCCTCATCAAACACTCCCAGGACCAGGTACAGCACGGGGTTAGATACAGAGTAAAGCTCCCTCTACACTGTCCCCATCAAACACTCCCAGGACAGGTACAGTACAGGGTTAGATACAGAGTAAATCTCCCTCTACACTGTCCTCATCAAACACTCCCAGGACAGGTACAGTACATTGTTAGATACAGAGTAATGCTCCCTCTACACTGTCCCCATCAAACTCTCCCAGGACAGGTATAGCATGGGGTTAGACACAGAGTAAATCTACCTCTACACTGTCCCCGTCAAACACTCCCAGGACAGGTACAGCACGGGGTTAGATACAGAGTAAATCTCCCTCTACACTGTCCCCATCCAACACTCCCAGGACAGGGACAGCACCAGGGTTGGATACAGAGTAAAGCTCCCTCTACACTGTCCCCATCAAACACTCCCAGGGCAGGTACGGCACCAAATCCTAACCGATACCCTCAAAGTCCCTGACAAACCGGCTCTGTACCCTGCCCCAAAACGCCTCGCGTCTTTCCAGAAGCGCGGCTCGCGGGAACTGTCCTCAAGACTGCAAGGTGAGGGCCAGCCGGCGACTTGTAAAGCTCGAGCGTGGAACGTTTGCTCTTCACTGTGACGCAGCCCCAAGCGCCAGTCCAGCCTGAGGAAGCCCCACGCTCTCTCTCCAACCCTTCGGATCGTTTGACAAGATTGCACACCGACGCGGGTGATCGCCAAACACATCTTCCGCTGCTGGAGTCACATCATATTTACCTGCTGCTGCTGCTGCTGGGTTGACTCCTCTCCCTGAAAAACGAGCAAAGCACTGACTTTACTGACAGTCCCGATGGGCTCAAAGCTTCTCACACAAAAGCAAAACACTTGACGCTTGCGGCATATAACTCACGGTACATAATAATCGGAGCGAAATACCGCAGGAGCTTAAGATGTTAAATGAACCACAGAGGGTGCTGCAAGGAACTAGCAGGTCAGGCAGCATCCACGGAGAGAGGAACAGAGCTAAGCGGTTCAAGTCCAACTCAACTGCCCTTTGGAACCGAAGGGGAGGTGTTAAACGCGATGGGTTTTTTTTTTTGCTGCGTGATGGGGGGGGGGCGGGGACCAGGGATGAGGAACTCGGCCCGGCGTCGCTCGGAGGACAGGAGAGATCAGATCCCAGGGACGTCACGGAACAGAAGGCAAGCGATGGTAAAGGGGCGCAGCAGAGAAACGAAGCAGCGGTCGGCGGCCCGTGGTTGGCGGCGGCAGACCGACCACCGCACAGCTAGGAGGGAAAAAGACGAGAGCGCGAGACAGGGGCTGGCGCTTGGTGGAAGCAGAATCAAAGGAGGGGGAAAGGCCGGCGTTGGCGGCCAACATTTACCTGTCCCTGGCCCGATTCCCTCTCCCTGCAAAACAAACAAGGCGCCATTATGGAGAGAGGCAACGGATGAAGGGGCTGCGAGTCGCACCGTCTGGAGAGAAGCGCCCACGTTCGCCCCCGCTCCCCAGCTCGCCTCAGGCACCGACGCCCGGTCCCCGAATTTCGGAACCACCGCCGAGGGTGCCACATAGATTCAAGGGAGCCGCGCACCACCGGGCGAGCACCTCCCACCTGTGACGGGGATAGTGGTGTGAAGCGGGGGAGGGTGGGGGGGGCCCCCAAGGCATCGGGTAGGGGTGGGGCGGGCAATGGGGCCCAGCCAGCCGCCTGATGTTCCACCACCAGCTGGCTGCCCTCCGCTGGCGACGCTCCGGGGTGAGCCGGGGGGGGGGGGGGGGGGGGGGGGGGCGGGGGGGAGATGGGGTGGAGAGCACAGACACCCCAATGCGCACCTAGCTGACTGCTCTCTGCTGGCGACGCTCCAGGGTGAGTGGGGGGGGAGGCTGTGGGGGGGGGGTGCGATGGGTGGAGGGCATGGACACCCCAATGGACACCCAGCTGGCCTGCTCTCCACTGGCGACACTCTGGGGGTTAGTTGGGCAGTAGGGGGGGGTGGGGGGCGGGGAGATGGGTGGAGGGCACAGACACCCCAATGCGCACCCAGCCGACTGCTCTCCCGCTGGCGACACTCCGGGGTGAGCTGGGGGAGGGGGTGGGGGGGGGGTGCGATGGGTGGAGGGCATGGACATCCCAACGGACACCCAGCCAGCTGCCCTCCGCTGGCGACGCTCCGGAGGGGGGAGGGGGGGTCGAGGTGAGAGGGCGCGGACCACCCCGATGCCCACCCGGCCGGCCGCCCTCCGCTGGCGACACTCCTGGGTGAGTTGTGTGTGTGTGTGTGTGTGATGGTGTGTGTGTGTGGGGGGGGGCGGGGATGGGTGGAGGGCATGGAC
>JANJGN010002735.1:0-2500 GCA_026770705.1 Isurus oxyrinchus
GGGGGGACATAATTGAGGTGTATAAAATTATGAGGGGCATAGATAGGGTAGACAGGAAGGAACTTTTCCCCTTGGTGGAGGGATCATTAACCAGGGGGCATTGATTTAAGGCAGAGGTTTAGAGGGGATGTGAGGAAGAATTTTTTCACCCAGAGGGTGGTAGGAATCTGGAACTCACTGACTGAAAGGGTGGTAGAGGCAGAAACCCTCATAACATTTAAGAAGTACTTGGATGTGCACTTGTGATGCCTCATGGCAATACAAGGCTATGGGCCTAGTGCTGGGAAATGGGATTAGAGTAGTTAGGTACTTGTTTGATCAGCGCAGACTCGATGGGCCGAAGGGCCTTATTCTGTGGTGTTGACCTCTATGTCTCTATGAATCTGTGGAATTCTCTTCCCCCCCCCCCCCCCCCCACCACCACCACCACCACCACCACCACCACCACCACCACCACCACCACCCAGAGAGCAGTGGGGGGCCGGGTCACTGAATATATTCAAGGCTGAGTTAGACAGGTTTCTGATCGACAAGGGGTTTCGAGCGTTATGGGGGGCACAGGGAGGAAGGTGGAGTTCAGGCCACAATCAGATCTTATCGAATGGCGGGGCAGGCTCGAGGGCTGAATGGCCCATTCCTCCTTTTTGTTATTGCTCTGAGGAGAAAGCCATTCTGCCCATTGAGCCTGTGCTGGCTCTGAAAGATCTATCCAATTAATCCCACACTCCCCGCTCTGCTCTCTCCCCCTCCCCTCTCCCCCCGTATCCCTGTAAACTTTTCTCCTTCAAGTATTTCTCCAGTTGCCTCTTTCGAGGGTCCCCCTGTGGAATCTGCTCCCACCGCCCTTTCAGGCAGCTTCTTCCAGATCACAACAACTCGCTGTGTGGGAAATGAACAATTCTCCTCATCTCCCCCTCTGCTCCCTTTCCCGATTCCCTCCGACCCATGTCCCTCCGCTTCCCCACCCTCCTGCCACTGGAAACACCTTCCCCTCGTTCACTCGATCGGGAACCCCCTCGGGATTTCGAAGCCTCGATTCAATCTCCCCCTCAGCCTTCTCTGCTCCAAGGAGAACAATCCCAGCTTCTCCAATCTCTCCACGTCACTGAAGTTCGTCATCCCTGGGAACATTCTGATGACTCTTTTCCGCACCCTCTCCAAACCCTTCACATCCTTCCTAAAGTGTGTATTTTTAAAAAACTTATTCTTTATCAGGATGTGGGCTTCGCTGGCTGGGCCAGCATTTATTGCCTATCCCTAATTGCCCCTTGAGAAGGTGGTGGGTGAGCTGCCTTCTTGAGCCGCTGCAGTCCCCGTGTGGTGTAGGTACACCCACCGCGCTGTTAGGGAGGGAGTTCCAGGATTGTGACCCAGCGACAGTGAAGGAACGGCCGATATATTTCCAAGACAGGATGGTGTGTGGCTCGGAGGGGAACTTCCAAGTGGTGGTGCTCCCCATGTGTCTGCTGCCCTTGTCCTTCTAGATGGTAGAGGTGGTGGGTTTGGAAGGTGCTGTCGAAGGAGCCTTGGTGGTGAGTTGCTGCAGTGCATCTTGTAGATGGTACACACACTGCTGCTACTGTGCGTCGGTGGTGGAGGGAGTGAATGTTTGTGGATGGGGTGTCGATCGAGCGGGGCTGCTTTGTCCTGGATGGTGTCGAGCTTCTTGAGTGTTGTGGGAGCTGCGCTCATCCAGGCAAGTGGGGAGTATTCCATCACACTCCTGACTTGTGCCTTGTAGATTGGGGAGTCAAGAGATGAGATAGCCTCTGACTTGCTATTGTAGCCATGGTGTTTATATGGCTGGTCCAGTTCAGTGTGGTACATGGAACTGGCCACAATCATAAAGTGATTGAAGTGTAAAAAGTAGGGAAGTCTTGTAGCAATTGATGAGGCCGCACCTGTAATATTGTGTACAGTTTTGGTCTCCTTATCTAAGGAAAGGTGTACTTGCCCTGGAGGGAAATTGGTTTCTGAATTGACAGTTTTGCCCCCTATGAGGAGAGATTGAGTGGGCTGGGCAATCGTATTGATGGCTACAAAGCAGGGAAACCATTACTCTTCTTTCAAAGAGATAGTACCTGCAAGAGGGACAGAATGGCCTCTTTCTCTGCTGGGCATTTAGACAATTCTGTGTTTATAACCATCAGGAAGGATTGAACAGTCCGGGGCTCTGTTCTCTGGAAAAGAGAAGGCTGAGGGGGTGACCTGATCGAGGGTCTTTAAGACTCTGAAAGGGTTTCGATGGGGTCGATGTAGAGACGATGTTTCCAGGTGTTGGGGGGTGGAGGGGGAGAGACCAGAACGAGGGGGCCGTCAGTGTAAGACAGTCACTCATAAATCCAATGGGGAATTCAGGAGAAAGTTCCTTACCCAGAGAGAGAGAGGGGGTGGGGGTGGGGTGGGTGGGGGGGAGAATGTGGAACTGGCTCCCACAGGGAGTGGATGAGAGGAAGAGTGTCGATTGTTTAAGGTGGGGGGAGGCGGGAAAGCTGGATAA
>JANJGN010002735.1:5000-60492 GCA_026770705.1 Isurus oxyrinchus
CGACAGTGCGACGCTCCCTCAGTACTGACCCTCCGACAGTGCGGCGCTCCCACATTACTGACCCTCCGACAGTGCGGCATTCCCTCAGTACTGACCCCCCGACAGTGCAGCACTCCCTCAGTACTGACCCCCTGACAGTGCAGCACTCCCTCATTACTGACCCTCCGACAGTGCGGAGCTCCCTCATTACTGACCCTCCGACAGTGCGGCTCTCCCTCAGCACTGACCCCCCCGACAGTGCGGCTCTCCCTCAGTACCGACCCTCCGACAGTGCAGCACCCCCTCAGTACTGACCCTCCGACAGTGCGGCACTCCCTCAGTACTGACCCTCCGACAGTGCGGCGCTCCCTCAACCCTGATCCTCCGACAGTGTGGCACTCCCTCAGTACTGACCCTCCAACAGCAAAGCACTCCCTCAGTACTGACCCTCTGAGAGTGCGGCACTCCCTCAGTAGTGACCCTCCGACAGTGCAGCACTCCCTCAATACTGATCCTCCGATAGTGCGGCACTCCCTCAGTTCTGAACTTCCGACAGTGCAGCACTCGCTCAGTACTGACCCTCTGACAGTGCGGCGCTCCCTCAGTACTGACCCTCCGACAGTGCGGCAGCCCCTCAGTACTGACCCTCCGACAGTGCGGACCTCGCTCAGTACTGACCCTCTGGCAGTGCAGCACTCCCTCAGTACTGACCCTCTGACAGTGCAGCACTCCTTCAGTACTGACCCTCTAACAGTGCAGCACTCCCTCAGTACTGACCCTCCGACAGTGCGGGGCTCCCTCAGTACCGACTCTTCGACAGTGCAGAACTCGCTCAGTACCGACCCTCCGACAGTGCGGTGCTCCCTCAGTACTGACCCTCCGACAGTGCGGCGATCCCTCAGCACTGACCCTCCAACAGTGCAGCACTCCCAAAGTGCTGACCTTCTGACAGTACAGCACTCCCTAAGTAATGACCATCCGACAGTGCGGCGCTCCCTCAGCACTGACCCTCCGACCGCGTGGCACTCCCTCAGTACTGACCCTCCGACAGTGCAGCACTCCCTCAGTACTGACCCTGTGACAGTGCGGCACTCCCTCAGTACTGACCCTCCGACAGTGCAGCACTCCCTCAGTACTGATCCTCCGACAGTGCGGCGCTCCCTCAGTACTGACCCTCCGACAGTGCGGCACTCCCTCAGTTCTGATCTTCCGACAGTGCGGCGCTCCCTCAGTACTGACACTCTGACAGTGCAGCGCTCCTTCAATACTGACCCTCCGACAGTGCGGTGCTCCCTCAGTACTGACCCTCCGACAGTGCCGCACTCCCTCAGCACTGACCCTCCGAGAGTGCGGCAGCCCCTCAGTCCTGATCCTCCAACTGTGCGGCACTCCCTCAGTACTGATCCTTCGACAGTTCAGCACTCGCTCAGTACTGACCCTCCGACAGTGCGGACCTCGCTCAGTACTGACCCTCTGACAGTGCAGCACTCCCTCAGCCCTGACCCTCCGACAGTGCTGTACTCCCTCAGTACTGATCCTCCGACAGTGCGGCACTCCCTTAGTACTGACCCTCCGACAGTGCAGCCCTCCCTCAGAACTGACCCTCCGACAGTGTGGCACTCCCTCAGTACTGAACCTCCGACAGCAAAGCACTCCCTCAGTACTTACCCTATGACAGTGCACCACTCGCTCAGTACTGACCCTCCGACAGTGCAGCACTCCCTCAGTACTGACCCTGCGACAGGGCTGCACGCCTTCAGGACTTAATCTCCGATAGTGCGGCACTCCCTCAGTTCTGATCTTCGGACAGTGCGGTTCTCCCTCAGTACTGACCCTCCGACAGTGCGGCGCTCCCTCAGTACTGACCCTTTGACAGTGCGGCACTCCCTCAGCACTGACCCTCCGACAGCACAGCTTTCCCTCAGCACTGACGCTCCGACAGTGCGGCAGCCCCTCAGTACTGAACCTCCGACAGTGCGGCACTCCCTCAGTACTGATCCTTCGACAGTGTGGACCTCGCTCAGTACTGACACTCCGACAGTGCAGCACTCCCTCAGTACTGACCCTCTGACAGTGCAGCACTCCCTCAGTACTGACCCTCCGACAGTGCGGAGCTCCCTCATTACTGACCCTCCGACAGTGCGGCTCTCCCTCAGCACTGACCCCCCGACAGTGCGGCTCTCCCTCAGTACCGACCCTCCGACAGTGCAGCACCCCCTCAGTACTGACCCTCCGACAGTGCGGCACTCCCTCAGTACTGACCCTCCGACAGTGCGGCGCTCCCTCAACCCTGATCCTCCGACAGTGTGGCACTCCCTCAGTACTGACCCTCCGACAGCAAAGCACTCCCTCAGTACTGACCCTCTGAGAGTGCGGCACTCCCTCAGTAGTGACCCTCCGACAGTGCAGCACTCCCTCAGTACTGATTCTCCGATAGTGCGGCACTCCCTCAGTTCTGAACTTCCGACAGTGCGGCACTCCCTCAGTACTGACACTCTGACAGTGCGGCGCTCCCTCAGTACTGACCCTCCGACAGTGCGGCAGCCCCTCAGTACTGACCCTCCGACAGTGCGGACCTCGCTCAGTACTGACCCTCTGGCAGTGCAGCACTCCCTCAGTACTGACCCTCTGACAGTGTAGCACTCCTTCAGTACTGACCCTCTAACAGTGCAGCACTCCCTCAGTACTGACCCTCCGACAGTGCGGGGCTCCCTCAGTACTGACTCTTCGACAGTGCAGAACTCGCTCAGTACTGACCCTCCGACAGTGCGGTGCTCCCTCAGTACTGACCCTCCGACAGTGCGGCGATCCCTCAGCACTGACTCTCCAACAGTGCAGCACTCCCAAAGTGCTGACCTTCTGACAGTACAGCACTCCCTAAGTAATGACCATCCGACAGTGCGGCGCTGCCTCAGCACTGACCCTCCGACAGTGCAGCACTCCCTCAGTACTGACCCTGTGACAGTGCGGCACTCCCTCAGTACTGACCCTCCGACAGTGCGGCACTCCCTCAGTACTGACCCTCCGACAGTGCGGCGCTCCCTCAGTACTGACCCTCCGACAGTGCGGCACTCCCTCAGTACTGACCCTCTGAGAGTGCGGCACTCCCTCAGTACTGACCCTCAGACAGTGCAGCACTCCCTCAGTACTGATCCTCCGATATTGCGGCACTCCCTCAGTTCTGATCTTCCGACAGTGTGGCACTCCCTCAGTACTGACCCTCAGACAGCAAAGCACTCCCTCAGTACTTACCCTACAGCAGTGCAGCACTCGCTCAGTACTGACCCTCCGACAGGGCAGCACTCCCTCAGTATTGATCCTCCGATAGTGAGGCACTCCCTCAGTTCTGATGTTCCGACAGTGCGGTTCTCCCTCAGTACTGACACTCTGACAGCACAGCTCTCCCTCAGCACTGACGCTCCGAGAGTGCGGCAGCCCCTCAGTACTGACCCTCCGACAGTGCGGCGCTCCCTCAGTGCTGACCCTCCAACAGTGCGGCACTCTCTCAGCACTGACCCTCCGACAGCACAGCTCTCCCACAGCACTGACGCTCCGACAGTGCGGCACTCCCTCAGTACTGACCCTCCGACAGTGTGGACCTCGCTCAGTACTGACCCTCCGACAGTGCAGCACTCCCTCAGTACTGACCCTCCGACAGCGCAGCACTCCCTCAGTACTGACAGTCTGACAGTGCGGCGCTCCCTCAGTACTGACCCTCCGACAGTGCGGCGCTCCCTCTGCACAGACCCTCCGACAGCACAGCACTCCCTTAGCACTGACGCTCCGAGAGTCCAGCAGCCCCTCAGTACTGACCCTCCGACAGTGTGGACCTCGCTCAGTACTGATCCTCCGATAGTGAGGCACTCCTTCAGTTCTGATCTTCTGACAGTGCGGTTCTCCCTCAGTACTGACACTCTGACAGTGCAGCACTCCCTCAGCATTGACCCTCTGACAGCGTGGCACTCCCTCAGTACTGACCTTCTGACATGCAGCACTCCCTCAGTACTGAGCCTCTGACATGCAGCACTCCCTCAGTACTGACCCTCCGACAGTGTGTCACCTTCTCAGTACTGACCCTCTGACAGTGTGTCACTCCCTCAGTACTGACACTCCGACAGAGCGGCACTCCCTCAGTACTTACCCTCCGACAGTGCGGCACTCCTTCAGTACTGACCCTCCGACTGTGCAGCACTCCCTCAGTGCTGACCCTCCGACAGTGCAGCATTCGCTCAGTACTGACCCTCCGACAGTGCAGCACTCCCTCAATACTGATCCTCCGATAGTGTGGCACTCCCTCAGTTCTGAACTTCCGACAGTGCAGCACTCGCTCAGTACTGACCCTCTGACAGTGCGGCGCTCCCTCAGTACTGACCCTCCGACAGTGCGGCAGCCCCTCAGTACTGACCCTCCGACAGTGCGGACCTCGCTCAGTACTGACCCTCTGGCAGTGCAGCACTCCCTCAGTACTGACCCTCTGACAGTGCAGCACTCCTTCAGTACTGACCCTCTAACAGTGCAGCACTCCCTCAGTACTGACCCTCCGACAGTGCGGGGCTCCCTCAGTACCGACTCTTCGACAGTGCAGAACTCGCTCAGTACCGACCCTCCGACAGTGCGGTGCTCCCTCAGTACTGACCCTCCGACAGTGCGGCGATCCCTCAGCACTGACCCTCCAACAGTGCAGCACTCCCAAAGTGCTGACCTTCTGACAGTACAGCACTCCCTAAGTAATGACCATCCAACAGTGCGGCGCTCCCTCAGCACTGACCCTCCGACCGCGTGGCACTCCCTCAGTACTGACCCTCCGACAGTGCAGCACTCCCTCAGTACTGACCCTGTGACAGTGCGGCACTCCCTCAGTACTGACCCTCCGACAGTGCAGCACTCCCTCAGTACTGATCCTCCGACAGTGCGGCGCTCCCTCAGTACTGACCCTCCGACAGTGCGGCACTCCCTCAGTTCTGATCTTCCGACAGTGCGGCGCTCCCTCAGTACTGACACTCTGACAGTGCAGCGCTCCTTCAATACTGACCCTCCGACAGTGCGGTGCTCCCTCAGTACTGACCCTCCGACAGTGCCGCACTCCCTCAGCACTGACCCTCCGAGAGTGCGGCAGCCCCTCAGTCCTGATCCTCCAACTGTGCGGCACTCCCTCAGTACTGATCCTTCGACAGTTCAGCACTCGCTCAGTACTGACCCTCCGACAGTGCGGACCTCGCTCAGTACTGACCCTCTGACAGTGCAGCACTCCCTCAGCCCTGACCCTCCGACAGTGCTGTACTCCCTCAGTACTGATCCTCCGACAGTGCGGCACTCCCTTAGTACTGACCCTCCGACAGTGCAGCCCTCCCTCAGAACTGACCCTCCGACAGTGTGGCACTCCCTCAGTACTGAACCTCCGACAGCAAAGCACTCCCTCAGTACTTACCCTATGACAGTGCACCACTCGCTCAGTACTGACCCTCCGACAGTGCAGCACTCCCTCAGTACTGACCCTGCGACAGGGCTGCACGCCTTCAGGACTTAATCTCCGATAGTGCGGCACTCCCTCAGTTCTGATCTTCGGACAGTGCGGTTCTCCCTCAGTACTGACCCTCCGACAGTGCGGCGCTCCCTCAGTACTGACCCTTTGACAGTGCGGCACTCCCTCAGCACTGACCCTCCGACAGCACAGCTTTCCCTCAGCACTGACGCTCCGACAGTGCGGCAGCCCCTCAGTACTGAACCTCCGACAGTGCGGCACTCCCTCAGTACTGATCCTTCGACAGTGTGGACCTCGCTCAGTACTGACACTCCGACAGTGCAGCACTCCCTCAGTACTGACCCTCTGACAGTGCAGCACTCCCTCAGTACTGACCCTCCGACAGTGCGGAGCTCCCTCATTACTGACCCTCCGACAGTGCGGCTCTCCCTCAGCACTGACCCCCCGACAGTGCGGCTCTCCCTCAGTACCGACCCTCCGACAGTGCAGCACCCCCTCAGTACTGACCCTCCGACAGTGCGGCACTCCCTCAGTACTGACCCTCCGACAGTGCGGCGCTCCCTCAACCCTGATCCTCCGACAGTGTGGCACTCCCTCAGTACTGACCCTCCGACAGCAAAGCACTCCCTCAGTACTGACCCTCTGAGAGTGCGGCACTCCCTCAGTAGTGACCCTCCGACAGTGCAGCACTCCCTCAGTACTGATTCTCCGATAGTGCGGCACTCCCTCAGTTCTGAACTTCCGACAGTGCGGCACTCCCTCAGTACTGACACTCTGACAGTGCGGCGCTCCCTCAGTACTGACCCTCCGACAGTGCGGCAGCCCCTCAGTACTGACCCTCCGACAGTGCGGACCTCGCTCAGTACTGACCCTCTGGCAGTGCAGCACTCCCTCAGTACTGACCCTCTGACAGTGTAGCACTCCTTCAGTACTGACCCTCTAACAGTGCAGCACTCCCTCAGTACTGACCCTCCGACAGTGCGGGGCTCCCTCAGTACTGACTCTTCGACAGTGCAGAACTCGCTCAGTACTGACCCTCCGACAGTGCGGTGCTCCCTCAGTACTGACCCTCCGACAGTGCGGCGATCCCTCAGCACTGACTCTCCAACAGTGCAGCACTCCCAAAGTGCTGACCTTCTGACAGTACAGCACTCCCTAAGTAATGACCATCCGACAGTGCGGCGCTGCCTCAGCACTGACCCTCCGACAGTGCAGCACTCCCTCAGTACTGACCCTGTGACAGTGCGGCACTCCCTCAGTACTGACCCTCCGACAGTGCGGCACTCCCTCAGTACTGACCCTCCGACAGTGCGGCGCTCCCTCAGTACTGACCCTCCGACAGTGCGGCACTCCCTCAGTACTGACCCTCTGAGAGTGCGGCACTCCCTCAGTACTGACCCTCAGACAGTGCAGCACTCCCTCAGTACTGATCCTCCGATATTGCGGCACTCCCTCAGTTCTGATCTTCCGACAGTGTGGCACTCCCTCAGTACTGACCCTCAGACAGCAAAGCACTCCCTCAGTACTTACCCTACAGCAGTGCAGCACTCGCTCAGTACTGACCCTCCGACAGGGCAGCACTCCCTCAGTATTGATCCTCCGATAGTGAGGCACTCCCTCAGTTCTGATGTTCCGACAGTGCGGTTCTCCCTCAGTACTGACACTCTGACAGCACAGCTCTCCCTCAGCACTGACGCTCCGAGAGTGCGGCAGCCCCTCAGTACTGACCCTCCGACAGTGCGGCGCTCCCTCAGTGCTGACCCTCCAACAGTGCGGCACTCTCTCAGCACTGACCCTCCGACAGCACAGCTCTCCCACAGCACTGACGCTCCGACAGTGCGGCACTCCCTCAGTACTGACCCTCCGACAGTGTGGACCTCGCTCAGTACTGACCCTCCGACAGTGCAGCACTCCCTCAGTACTGACCCTCCGACAGCGCAGCACTCCCTCAGTACTGACAGTCTGACAGTGCGGCGCTCCCTCAGTACTGACCCTCCGACAGTGCGGCGCTCCCTCTGCACAGACCCTCCGACAGCACAGCACTCCCTTAGCACTGACGCTCCGAGAGTCCAGCAGCCCCTCAGTACTGACCCTCCGACAGTGTGGACCTCGCTCAGTACTGATCCTCCGATAGTGAGGCACTCCTTCAGTTCTGATCTTCTGACAGTGCGGTTCTCCCTCAGTACTGACACTCTGACAGTGCAGCACTCCCTCAGCATTGACCCTCTGACAGCGTGGCACTCCCTCAGTACTGACCTTCTGACATGCAGCACTCCCTCAGTACTGAGCCTCTGACATGCAGCACTCCCTCAGTACTGACCCTCCGACAGTGTGTCACCTTCTCAGTACTGACCCTCTGACAGTGTGTCACTCCCTCAGTACTGACACTCCGACAGAGCGGCACTCCCTCAGTACTTACCCTCCGACAGTGCGGCACTCCTTCAGTACTGACCCTCCGACTGTGCAGCACTCCCTCAGTGCTGACCCTCCGACAGTGCAGCATTCGCTCAGTACTGACCCTCCGACAGTGCAGCACTCCCTCAATACTGATCCTCCGATAGTGTGGCACTCCCTCAGTTCTGAACTTCCGACAGTGCAGCACTCGCTCAGTACTGACCCTCTGACAGTGCGGCGCTCCCTCAGTACTGACCCTCCGACAGTGCGGCAGCCCCTCAGTACTGACCCTCCGACAGTGCGGACCTCGCTCAGTACTGACCCTCTGGCAGTGCAGCACTCCCTCAGTACTGACCCTCTGACAGTGCAGCACTCCTTCAGTACTGACCCTCTAACAGTGCAGCACTCCCTCAGTACTGACCCTCCGACAGTGCGGGGCTCCCTCAGTACCGACTCTTCGACAGTGCAGAACTCGCTCAGTACCGACCCTCCGACAGTGCGGTGCTCCCTCAGTACTGACCCTCCGACAGTGCGGCGATCCCTCAGCACTGACCCTCCAACAGTGCAGCACTCCCAAAGTGCTGACCTTCTGACAGTACAGCACTCCCTAAGTAATGACCATCCAACAGTGCGGCGCTCCCTCAGCACTGACCCTCCGACCGCGTGGCACTCCCTCAGTACTGACCCTCCGACAGTGCAGCACTCCCTCAGTACTGACCCTGTGACAGTGCGGCACTCCCTCAGTACTGACCCTCCGACAGTGCAGCACTCCCTCAGTACTGATCCTCCGACAGTGCGGCGCTCCCTCAGTACTGACCCTCCGACAGTGCGGCACTCCCTCAGTTCTGATCTTCCGACAGTGCGGCGCTCCCTCAGTACTGACACTCTGACAGTGCAGCGCTCCTTCAATACTGACCCTCCGACAGTGCGGTGCTCCCTCAGTACTGACCCTCCGACAGTGCCGCACTCCCTCAGCACTGACCCTCCGAGAGTGCGGCAGCCCCTCAGTCCTGATCCTCCAACTGTGCGGCACTCCCTCAGTACTGATCCTTCGACAGTTCAGCACTCGCTCAGTACTGACCCTCCGACAGTGCGGACCTCGCTCAGTACTGACCCTCTGACAGTGCAGCACTCCCTCAGCCCTGACCCTCCGACAGTGCTGTACTCCCTCAGTACTGATCCTCCGACAGTGCGGCACTCCCTTAGTACTGACCCTCCGACAGTGCAGCCCTCCCTCAGAACTGACCCTCCGACAGTGTGGCACTCCCTCAGTACTGAACCTCCGACAGCAAAGCACTCCCTCAGTACTTACCCTATGACAGTGCACCACTCGCTCAGTACTGACCCTCCGACAGTGCAGCACTCCCTCAGTACTGACCCTGCGACAGGGCTGCACGCCTTCAGGACTTAATCTCCGATTGTGCGGCACTCCCTCAGTTCTGATCTTCGGACAGTGCGGTTCTCCCTCAGTACTGACCCTCCGACAGTGCGGCGCTCCCTCAGTACTGACCCTTTGACAGTGCGGCACTCCCTCAGCACTGACCCTCCGACAGCACAGCTTTCCCTCAGCACTGACGCTCCGACAGTGCGGCAGCCCCTCAGTACTGAACCTCCGACAGTGCGGCACTCCCTCAGTACTGATCCTTCGACAGTGTGGACCTCGCTCAGTACTGACACTCCGACAGTGCAGCACTCCCTCAGTACTGACCCTCTGACAGTGCAGCACTCCCTCAGTACTGACCCTCCGACAGTGCGGAGCTCCCTCATTACTGACCCTCCGACAGTGCGGCTCTCCCTCAGCACTGACCCCCCGACAGTGCGGCTCTCCCTCAGTACCGACCCTCCGACAGTGCAGCACCCCCTCAGTACTGACCCTCCGACAGTGCGGCACTCCCTCAGTACTGACCCTCCGACAGTGCGGCGCTCCCTCAACCCTGATCCTCCGACAGTGTGGCACTCCCTCAGTACTGACCCTCCGACAGCAAAGCACTCCCTCAGTACTGACCCTCTGAGAGTGCGGCACTCCCTCAGTAGTGACCCTCCGACAGTGCAGCACTCCCTCAGTACTGATTCTCCGATAGTGCGGCACTCCCTCAGTTCTGAACTTCCGACAGTGCGGCACTCCCTCAGTACTGACACTCTGACAGTGCGGCGCTCCCTCAGTACTGACCCTCCGACAGTGCGGCAGCCCCTCAGTACTGACCCTCCGACAGTGCGGACCTCGCTCAGTACTGACCCTCTGGCAGTGCAGCACTCCCTCAGTACTGACCCTCTGACAGTGTAGCACTCCTTCAGTACTGACCCTCTAACAGTGCAGCACTCCCTCAGTACTGACCCTCCGACAGTGCGGGGCTCCCTCAGTACTGACTCTTCGACAGTGCAGAACTCGCTCAGTACTGACCCTCCGACAGTGCGGTGCTCCCTCAGTACTGACCCTCCGACAGTGCGGCGATCCCTCAGCACTGACTCTCCAACAGTGCAGCACTCCCAAAGTGCTGACCTTCTGACAGTACAGCACTCCCTAAGTAATGACCATCCGACAGTGCGGCGCTCCCTCAGCACTGACCCTCCGACAGTGCAGCACTCCCTCAGTACTGACCCTGTGACAGTGCGGCACTCCCTCAGTACTGACCCTCCGACAGTGCGGCACTCCCTCAGTACTGACCCTCCGACAGTGCGGCGCTCCCTCAGTACTGACCCTCCGACAGTGCGGCACTCCCTCAGTACTGACCCTCTGAGAGTGCGGCACTCCCTCAGTACTGACCCTCAGACAGTGCAGCACTCCCTCAGTACTGATCCTCCGATATTGCGGCACTCCCTCAGTTCTGATCTTCCGACAGTGTGGCACTCCCTCAGTACTGACCCTCAGACAGCAAAGCACTCCCTCAGTACTTACCCTACAGCAGTGCAGCACTCGCTCAGTACTGACCCTCCGACAGGGCAGCACTCCCTCAGTATTGATCCTCCGATAGTGAGGCACTCCCTCAGTTCTGATGTTCCGACAGTGCGGTTCTCCCTCAGTACTGACACTCCGAGAGTGCGGCAGCCCCTCAGTACTGACCCTCCGACAGTGCGGCGCTCCCTCAGTGCTGACCCTCCAACAGTGCGGCACTCTCTCAGCACTGACAGTCTGACAGTGCGGCGCTCCCTCAGTACTGACCCTCCGACAGTGCGGCGCTCCCTCTGCACAGACCCTCCGACAGCACAGCACTCCCTTAGCACTGACGCTCCGAGAGTCCAGCAGCCCCTCAGTACTGACCCTCCGACAGTGTGGACCTCGCTCAGTACTGATCCTCCGATAGTGAGGCACTCCTTCAGTTCTGATCTTCTGACAGTGCGGTTCTCCCTCAGTACTGACACTCTGACAGTGCAGCACTCCCTCAGCATTGACCCTCTGACAGCGTGGCACTCCCTCAGTACTGACCTTCTGACATGCAGCACTCCCTCAGTACTGAGCCTCTGACATGCAGCACTCCCTCAGTACTGACCCTCCGACAGTGTGTCACCTTCTCAGTACTGACCCTCCGACAGTGTGTCACTCCCTCAGTACTGACACTCCGACAGAGCGGCACTCCCTCAGTACTTACCCTCCGACAGTGCGGCACTCCTTCAGTACTGACCCTCCGACTGTGCAGCACTCCCTCAGTGCTGACCCTCCGACAGTGCAGCATTCGCTCAGTACTGACCCTCCGACAGTGCAGCACTCCCTCAGTACTGACACTCTGACAGTGCGGCGCTCCCTCAGTACTGACCCTCCGACAGTGCGGCGCTCCCTCTGCACAGACCCTCTGACAGCACAGCACTCCCTTAGCACTGACGCTCCGAGAGTGCGGCTGCCCCTCAGTACTGACCCTCCGACAGTGTGGACCTCGCTCAGTAGTGATCCTCCGACATTGCAGCACTCCCTCAGTACTGACCCACTGACAGTGCAGCACTCCCTCAGTACTGACCCTCTGACAGTGCGGCACTCCCTCAGTAATTACACTCCGACAGTGCGGCCCTCCCTCAGTACTGACCCACTGACTGTGCGACACTGCCTCAGTACTGACGCTCCGACAGTGCAGCACTCGCTCAGTACTGACATTCCGACATTGCGGCTCTCCCTCAGTACTGACCCTCTGACAGTGCGGCACTCGCTCAGTACAGACCCTCCGACAGTCCGGCGCTCCCTCAGTACTAACCCTCCGACAGTGCAGCACTCCCTCAGTACTGACCCTCTGAGAGTGCGGCACTCCCTTAGTACTGACCCTCAGACAGTGCAGCACTCCCTCAGTACTGTTCCTCCGATAGTGCGGCGCTCCCTCAGTTCTGATCTTCCGACAGTGCGGCGCTCCCTAAGTACTCACACTCTGACAGTGCGGCGCTTCTTCAGTACTGACCCTCCGACGGTGCGGCGCTCCCTCAGTACTGACCCTCCGACGGTGCCGCACTCCCTCAGCACTGACCCTCCGACAGCACCGCACTCCTTCAGCACTGACCCTCCGAGAGTGCGGCAGCCCCTCAGTACTGATCCTCCGACAGCAAAGCAATCCCTCAGTACTTACCCTACGACAGTGCAGCACTCACTCAGTACTGACCCTCCGACAGTGCGGCACTCCTTTAGTACTGACCCTCCGACAGGGCAGCACTCCCTCAGTACTGATACTCCGATAGTGAGGCACTCCTTCAGTTATGATCTTCCGACAGTGCAGTTCTCCCTCAGTACTGACACTCTGACTGTGCGGCGCTCGCTCAGTACTGACCCTCCGACAGTGCGGCACTCCCTCAGTACTGACCCTCCGACAGTGCGGAACTCTCTCAGCACTGACCCTCCGACAGTGCGGCACTCACTCAGTACTGATCCTTCGACAGTTGAGCACTCCCTCAGCACTGACCTTCCGACAGTGCAGCACTCCCTCAGTACTGATCCTCCGACAGTGCGGCACTCCCTCAGTACTGACCCTCCAACAGTGCGGCGCTCCCTCAGCACTGATCCTCCGACAGTGTGGCACTCCCTCAGTACTGACCCTCCGACAGCAAAGCACTCCCTCAGTGTTGACCCTACGACAGTGCAGCACTCCCTCAGTACTGACCCTCCGACAGTGCAGCACTCCCTCAGTACTGACCCTCTGACAGTGCAGCACTCCCTCAGTACTGACCCTCTGAGAGTGCGGCACTCCTTCAGTACTGACCCTCCGACTGTGCAGCACTCCCTCAGTGCTGACCCTCTGACAGTGCAGCATACGCTCAGTACTGACCCTCCGACAGTGCAGCACTCCCTCAGTACTGACACTCTGACAGTGCGGCGCTCCCTCAGTACTGACCCTCCGACAGTGCGGCGCTCCCTCTGCACAGACCCTCTGACAGCACAGCACTCCCTTAGCACTGACGCTCCGAGAGTGCGGCAGGCCCTCAGTACTGACCCTCCGACAGTGTGGACCTCGCTCAGTAGTGACCCTCTGACAGTGCAGCACTCCCTCAGTACTGACCCTCTGACAGTGCGGCACTCGCTCAGTACTGACCCTCCGACAGTGTGGCACTCCCTCAGTACTGACCCTCCGACAGTGCGGCACTCCCTCAGTACTGACCCTCCGACAGTGCGGATCTCCCTCAGTACTGACATTCCGACATTGCGGCTCTCCCTCAGTACTGACCCTCCGACAGTGTGTCACCTTCTCAGTACTGACCCTCCGACAGTGCGGCACTCGCTCAGTACAGACCCTCCGACAGTCCGGCGCTCCCTCAGTACTAACCCTCCGACAGTGCGGCACTCCCTTAGTACTGACCCTCAGACAGTGCAGCACTCCCTCAGTACTGTTCCTCCGATAGTGCGGCGCTCCCTCAGTTCTGATCTTCCGACAGTGTGGCGTTCCCTAAGTACTCACACTCTGACAGTGCGGCGCTTCTTCAGTACTGACCCTCCGACGGTGCGGCGCTCCCTCAGTACTGACCCTCCGACGGTGCCGCACTCCCTCAGCACTGACCCTCCGATAGCACCGCACTCCTTCAGCACTGACCCTCCGAGAGTGCGGCAGCCCCTCAGTACTGATCCTCCGACAGCAAAGCAATCCCTCAGTACTTACCCTACGACAGTGCAGCACTCACTCAGTACTGACCCTCCGACAGTGCGGCACTCCCTTAGTACTGACCCTCCGACAGGGCAGCACTCCCTCAGTACTGATACTCCGATAGTGAGGCACTCCCTCAGTACTGACCCTCCGACAGCAAAGCACTCCCTCAGTGTTGACCCTACGACAGTGCCGCACTCCCTCAGTACTGACCCTCCGACAGTGCAGCACTCCCTCAGTACTGACCCTCCGACAGTGCAGCACTCCCTCAGTACAGACCCTCTGAGAGTGCGGCACTCCCTCAGTATTGACCCTCAGACAGTGCAGCACTCCCTCACTCCTGATCCTCCGATAGTGCGGCGCTGCCTCAGTACTGATCTTCCGACAGTGCGGCGCTCCCTCAGTACTGACCCTCCGACAGTGCCGCACTCCCTCAGCACTTACCCTCCGAGAGTGCGGCAGCCCCTCAGTACTGATCCTCCGACAGTGCGGCACTCCCTCAGTGCTGATCCTTCGACAGTTCAGCACTCGCTCAGTACTGACCCTCCAAAAGTGTGGACCTCGCTCAGTACTGACCATCTGACATGCAGCACTCCCTCAGGACTGACCCTCCGACAGTGTGTCACCTTCTCAGTACTGACCCTCCGACAGTGCGTCATTCCCTCAGTACTGACACTTCGACAGTGCGGCACTCCCTCAGTACTGACCCTCCGACAGTGCAGAGCTCCCTCAGCACTGACGCTCCGACAGTGTGTCACCTTCTCAGTACTGACCCTCCAACAGAGCGGCACTCCCTCAGTACTTACCTTCCGACAGTGCGGCACTCCTTCAGTACTGACCCTCCGACAGTGCAGCACTCCCTCAGTGCTTACCCTACAGCAGTGCAGCACTCGCTCAGTACTGACCCTCCGACAGGGCAGCACTCCCTCAGTATTGATCCTCCGATAGTGAGGCACTCCCTCAGTTCTGATGTTCCGACAGTGCGGTTCTCCCTCAGTACTGACACTCTGACAGCACAGCTCTCCCTCAGCACTGACGCTCCGAGAGTGCGGCAGCCCCTCAGTACTGACCCTCCGACAGTGCGGCGCTCCCTCAGTGCTGACCCTCCAACAGTGCGGCACTCTCTCAGCACTGACCCTCCGACAGCACAGCTCTCCCACAGCACTGACGCTCCGACAGTGCGGCACTCCCTCAGTACTGACCCTCCGACAGTGTGGACCTCGCTCAGTACTGACCCTCCGACAGTGCAGCACTCCCTCAGTACTGACCCTCCGACAGCGCAGCACTCCCTCAGTACTGACAGTCTGACAGTGCGGCGCTCCCTCAGTACTGACCCTCCGACAGTGCGGCGCTCCCTCTGCACAGACCCTCCGACAGCACAGCACTCCCTTAGCACTGACGCTCCGAGAGTCCGGCAGCCCCTCAGTACTGACCCTCCGACAGTGTGGACCTCGCTCAGTACTGATCCTCCGATAGTGAGGCACTCCTTCAGTTCTGATCTTCTGACAGTGCGGTTCTCCCTCAGTACTGACACTCTGACAGTGCAGCACTCCCTCAGCATTGACCCTCTGACAGCGTGGCACTTCCTCAGTACTGACCTTCTGACATGCAGCACTCCCTCAGTACTGAGCCTCTGACATGCAGCACTCCCTCAGTACTGACCCTCCGACAGTGTGTCACCTTCTCAGTACTGACCCTCCGACAGTGTGTCACTCCCTCAGTACTGACACTCCGACAGAGCGGCACTCCCTCAGTACTTACCCTCCGACAGTGCGGCACTCCTTCAGTACTGACCCTCCGACTGTGCAGCACTCCCTCAGTACTGACACTCTGACAGTGCGGCGCTCCCTCAGTACTGACCCTCCGACAGTGCGGCGCTCCCTCTGCACAGACCCTCTGACAGCACAGCACTCCCTTAGCACTGACGCTCCGAGAGTGCGGCTGCCCCTCAGTACTGACCCTCCGACAGTGTGGACCTCGCTCAGTAGTGATCCTCCGACATTGCAGCACTCCCTCAGTACTGACCCACTGACAGTGCAGCACTCCCTCAGTACTGACCCTCTGACAGTGCGGCACTCCCTCAGTAATTACACTCCGACAGTGCGGCCCTCCCTCAGTACTGACCCACTGACTGTGCGACACTGCCTCAGTACTGACGCTCCGACAGTGCAGCACTCGCTCAGTACTGACATTCCGACATTGCGGCTCTCCCTCAGTACTGACCCTCTGACAGTGCGGCACTCGCTCAGTACAGACCCTCCGACAGTCCGGCGCTCCCTCAGTACTAACCCTCCGACAGTGCAGCACTCCCTCAGTACTGACCCTCTGAGAGTGCGGCACTCCCTTAGTACTGACCCTCAGACAGTGCAGCACTCCCTCAGTACTGTTCCTCCGATAGTGCGGCGCTCCCTCAGTTCTGATCTTCCGACAGTGCGGCGCTCCCTAAGTACTCACACTTTGACAGTGCGGCGCTTCTTCAGTACTGACCCTCCGACGGTGCGGCGCTCCCTCAGTACTGACCCTCCGACGGTGCCGCACTCCCTCAGCACTGACCCTCCGACAGCACCGCACTCCTTCAGCACTGACCCTCCGAGAGTGCGGCAGCCCCTCAGTACTGATCCTCCGACAGCAAAGCAATCCCTCAGTACTTACCCTACGACAGTGCAGCACTCACTCAGTACTGACCCTCCGACAGTGCGGCACTCCTTTAGTACTGACCCTCCGACAGGGCAGCACTCCCTCAGTACTGATACTCCGATAGTGAGGCACTCCTTCAGTTATGATCTTCCGACAGTGCAGTTCTCCCTCAGTACTGACACTCTGACTGTGCGGCGCTCGCTCAGTACTGACCCTCCGACAGTGCGGCACTCCCTCAGTACTGACCCTCCGACAGTGCGGAACTCTCTCAGCACTGACCCTCCGACAGTGCGGCACTCACTCAGTACTGATCCTTCGACAGTTGAGCACTCCCTCAGCACTGACCTTCCGACAGTGCAGCACTCCCTCAGTACTGATCCTCCGACAGTGCGGCACTCCCTCAGTACTGACCCTCCAACAGTGCGGCGCTCCCTCAGCACTGATCCTCCGACAGTGTGGCACTCCCTCAGTACTGACCCTCCGACAGCAAAGCACTCCCTCAGTGTTGACCCTACGACAGTGCAGCACTCCCTCAGTACTGACCCTCCGACAGTGCAGCACTCCCTCAGTACTGACCCTCTGACAGTGCAGCACTCCCTCAGTACTGACCCTCTGAGAGTGCGGCACTCCTTCAGTACTGACCCTCCGACTGTGCAGCACTCCCTCAGTGCTGACCCTCTGACAGTGCAGCATACGCTCAGTACTGACCCTCCGACAGTGCAGCACTCCCTCAGTACTGACACTCTGACAGTGCGGCGCTCCCTCAGTACTGACCCTCCGACAGTGCGGCGCTCCCTCTGCACAGACCCTCTGACAGCACAGCACTCCCTTAGCACTGACGCTCCGAGAGTGCGGCAGGCCCTCAGTACTGACCCTCCGACAGTGTGGACCTCGCTCAGTAGTGACCCTCCGACATTGCAGCACTCCCTCAGTACTGACCCTCTGACAGTGCAGCACTCCCTCAGTACTGACCCTCTGACAGTGCGGCACTCCCTCAGTAATTACACTCCGACAGTGCGGCCCTCCCTCAGTACTGACCCACTGACTGTGCGACACTGCCTCAGTACTGACGCTCCGACAGTGCAGCACTCGCTCAGTACTGACCCTCCGACAGTGTGGCACTCCCTCAGTACTGACCCTCCGACAGTGCAGCACTCCCTCAGTACTGACCCTCCGACAGTGCGGATCTCCCTCAGTACTGACATTCCGACATTGCGGCTCTCCCTCAGTACTGACCCTCCGACAGTGTGTCACCTTCTCAGTACTGACCCTCCGACAGTGCGGCACTCGCTCAGTACAGACCCTCCGACAGTCCGGCGCTCCCTCAGTACTAACCCTCCGACAGTGCGGCACTCCCTTAGTACTGACCCTCAGATAGTGCAGCACTCCCTCAGTACTGTTCCTCCGATAGTGCGGCGCTCCCTCAGTTCTGATCTTCCGACAGTGTGGCGTTCCCTAAGTACTCACACTCTGACAGTGCGGCGCTTCTTCAGTACTGACCCTCCGACGGTGCGGCGCTCCCTCAGTACTGACCCTCCGACGGTGCCGCACTCCCTCAGCACTGACCCTCCGACAGCACCGCACTCCTTCAGCACTGACCCTCCGAGAGTGCGGCAGCCCCTCAGTACTGATCCTCCGACAGCAAAGCAATCCCTCAGTACTTACCCTACGACAGTGCAGCACTCACTCAGTACTGACCCTCCGACAGTGCGGCGCTCCCTTAGTACTGACCCTCCGACAGGTCAGCACTCCCTCAGTACTGATACTCCGATAGTGAGGCACTCCCTCAGTACTGACCCTCCGACAGCAAAGCACTCCCTCAGTGTTGACCCTACGACAGTGCCGCACTCCCTCAGTACTGACCCTCCGACAGTGCAGCACTCCCTCAGTACTGACCCTCCGACAGTGCAGCACTCCCTCAGTACTGACCCTCTGAGAGTGCGGCACTCCCTCAGTATTGACCCTCAGACAGTGCAGCACTCCCTCACTCCTGATCCTCCGATAGTGCGGCGCTGCCTTAGTACTGATCTTCCGACAGTGCGGCGCTCCCTCAGTACTGACCCTCCGACAGTGCCGCACTCCCTCAGCACTTACCCTCCGAGAGTGCGGCAGCCCCTCAGTACTGATCCTCCGACAGTGCGGCACTCCCTCAGTGCTGATCCTTCGACAGTTCAGCACTCGCTCAGTACTGACCCTCCAAAAGTGTGGACCTCGCTCAGTACTGACCATCTGACATGCAGCACTCCCTCAGTACTGACCCTCTGACATGCAGCACTCCCTCAGGACTGACCCTCCGACAGTGTGTCACCTTCTCAGTACTGACCCTCCGACAGTGCGTCACTCCCTCAGTACTGACACTTCGACAGTGCGGCACTCCCTCAGTACTGGCCCTCCGACAGTGCAGAGCTCCCTCAGCACTGACGCTCCGACAGTGTGTCACCTTCTCAGTACTGACCCTCCAACAGAGCGGCACTCCCTCAGTACTTACCTTCCGACAGTGCGGCACTCCTTCAGTACTGACCCTCCGACAGTGCAGCACTCCCTCAGTGCTTACCCTACAGCAGTGCAGCACTCGCTCAGTACTGACCCTCCGACAGGGCAGCACTCCCTCAGTATTGATCCTCCGATAGTGAGGCACTCCCTCAGTTCTGATGTTCCGACAGTGCGGTTCTCCCTCAGTACTGACACTCTGACAGCACAGCTCTCCCTCAGCACTGACACTCCGAGAGTGCGGCAGCCCCTCAGTACTGACCCTCCGACAGTGCGGCGCTCCCTCAGTGCTGACCCTCCAACAGTGCGGCACTCTCTCAGCACTGACCCTCCGACAGCACAGCTCTCCCACAGCACTGACGCTCCGACAGTGCGGCACTCCCTCAGTACTGACCCTCCGACAGTGTGGACCTCGCTCAGTACTGACCCTCCGACAGTGCAGCACTCCCTCAGTACTGACCCTCCGACAGCGCAGCACTCCCTCAGTACTGACAGTCTGACAGTGCGGCGCTCCCTCAGTACTGACCCTCCGACAGTGCGGCGCTCCCTCTGCACAGACCCTCCGACAGCACAGCACTCCCTTAGCACTGACGCTCCGAGAGTGCGGCTGCCCCTCAGTACTGACCCTCCGACAGTGTGGACCTCGCTCAGTAGTGATCCTCCGACATTGCAGCACTCCCTCAGTACTGACCCACTGACAGTGCAGCACTCCCTCAGTACTGACCCTCTGACAGTGCGGCACTCCCTCAGTAATTACACTCCGACAGTGCGGCCCTCCCTCAGTACTGACCCACTGACTGTGCGACACTGCCTCAGTACTGACGCTCCGACAGTGCAGCACTCGCTCAGTACTGACATTCCGACATTGCGGCTCTCCCTCAGTACTGACCCTCTGACAGTGCGGCACTCGCTCAGTACAGACCCTCCGACAGTCCGGCGCTCCCTCAGTACTAACGCTCCGACAGTGCAGCACTCCCTCAGTACTGACCCTCTGAGAGTGCGGCACTCCCTTAGTACTGACCCTCAGACAGTGCAGCACTCCCTCAGTACTGTTCCTCCGATAGTGCGGCGCTCCCTCAGTTCTGATCTTCCGACAGTGCGGCGCTCCCTAAGTACTCACACTCTGACAGTGCGGCGCTTCTTCAGTACTGACCCTCCGACGGTGCAGCGCTCCCTCAGTACTGACCCTCCGACGGTGCCGCACTCCCTCAGCACTGACCCTCCGACAGCACCGCACTCCTTCAGCACTGACCCTCCGAGAGTGCGGCAGCCCCTCAGTACTGATCCTCCGACAGCAAAGCAATCCCTCAGTACTTACCCTACGACAGTGCAGCACTCACTCAGTACTGACCCTCCGACAGTGCGGCACTCCTTTAGTACTGACCCTCCGACAGGGCAGCACTCCCTCAGTACTGATACTCCGATAGTGAGGCACTCCTTCAGTTATGATCTTCCGACAGTGCAGTTCTCCCTCAGTACTGACACTCTGACTGTGCGGCGCTCGCTCAGTACTGACCCTCCGACAGTGCGGCACTCCCTCAGTACTGACCCTCCGACAGTGCGGAACTCTCTCAGCACTGACCCTCCGACAGTGCGGCACTCACTCAGTACTGATCCTTCGACAGTTGAGCACTCCCTCAGCACTGACCTTCCGACAGTGCAGCACTCCCTCAGTACTGATCCTCCGACAGTGCGGCACTCCCTCAGTACTGACCCTCCAACAGTGCGGCGCTCCCTCAGCACTGATCCTCCGACAGTGTGGCACTCCCTCAGTACTGACCCTCCGACAGCAAAGCACTCCCTCAGTGTTGACCCTACGACAGTGCAGCACTCCCTCAGTACTGACCCTCCGACAGTGCAGCACTCCCTCAGTACTGACCCTCTGACAGTGCAGCACTCCCTCAGTACTGACCCTCTGAGAGTGCGGCACTCCTTCAGTACTGACCCTCCGACTGTGCAGCACTCCCTCAGTGCTGACCCTCCGACAGTGCAGCATACGCTCAGTACTGACCCTCCGACAGTGCAGCACTCCCTCAGTACTGACACTCTGACAGTGCGGCGCTCCCTCAGTACTGACCCTCCGACAGTGCGGCGCTCCCTCTGCACAGACCCTCTGACAGCACAGCACTCCCTTAGCACTGACGCTCCGAGAGTGCGGCAGGCCCTCAGTACTGACCCTCCGACAATGTGGACCTCGCTCAGTAGTGACCCTCCGACATTGCAGCACTCCCTCAGTACTGACCCTCTGACAGTGCAGCACTCCCTCAGTACTGACCCTCTGACAGTGCGGCACTCCCTCAGTAATTACACTCCGACAGTGCGGCCCTCCCTCAGTACTGACCCACTGACTGTGCGACACTGCCTCAGTACTGACGCTCCGACAGTGCAGCACTCGCTCAGTACTGACCCTCCGACAGTGTGGCACTCCCTCAGTACTGACCCTCCGACAGTGCGGCACTCCCTCAGTACTGACCCTCCGACAGTGCGGATCTCCCTCAGTACTGACATTCCGACATTGCGGCTCTCCCTCAGTACTGACCCTCCGACAGTATGTCACCTTCTCAGTACTGACCCTCCGACAGTGCGGCACTCGCTCAGTACAGACCCTCCGACAGTCCGGCGCTCCCTCAGTACTAACCCTCCGACAGTGCGGCACTCCCTTAGTACTGACCCTCAGACAGTGCAGCACTCCCTCAGTACTGTTCCTCCGATAGTGCGGCGCTCCCTCAGTTCTGATCTTCCGACAGTGTGGCGTTCCCTAAGTACTCACACTCTGACAGTGCGGCGCTTCTTCAGTACTGACCCTCCGACGGTGCGACGCTCCCTCAGTACTGACCCTCCGACGGTGCCGCACTCCCTCAGCACTGACCCTCCGACAGCACCGCACTCCTTCAGCACTGACCCTCCGAGAGTGCGGCAGCCCCTCAGTACTGATCCTCCGACAGCAAAGCAATCCCTCAGTACTTACCCTACGACAGTGCAGCACTCACTCAGTACTGACCCTCCGACAGTGCGGCACTCCCTTAGTACTGACCCTCCGACAGGGCAGCACTCCCTCAGTACTGATACTCCGATAGTGAGGCACTCCCTCAGTACTGACCCTCCGACAGCAAAGCACTCCCTCAGTGTTGACCCTACGACAGTGCAGCACTCCCTCAGTACTGACCCTCCGACAGTGCAGCACTCCCTCAGTACTGACCCTCCGACAGTGCAGCACTCCCTCAGTACTGACCCTCTGAGAGTGCGGCACTCCCTCAGTATTGACCCTCAGACAGTGCAGCACTCCCTCACTCCTGATCCTCCGATAGTGCGGCGCTGCCTCAGTACTGATTCTCCGACAGTGCGGCGCTCCCTCAGTACTGACCCTCCGACAGTGCCGCACTCCCTCAGCACTTACCCTCCGTGAGTGCGGCAGCCCCTCAGTACTGATCCTCCGACAGTGCGGCACTCCCTCAGTGCTGATCCTTCGACAGTTCAGCACTCGCTCAGTACTGACCCTCCAAAAGTGTGGACCTCGCTCAGTACTGACCATCTGACATGCAGCACTCCCTCAGTACTGACCCTCTGACATGCAGCACTCCCTCAGGACTGACCCTCCGACAGTGTGTCACCTTCTCAGTACTGACCCTCCGACAGTGCGTCACTCCCTCAGTACTGACACTTCGACAGTGCGGCACTCCCTCAGTACTGACCCTCCGACAGTGCAGAGCTCCCTCAGCACTGACGCTCCGACAGTGTGTCACCTTCTCAGTACTGACCCTCCAACAGAGCGGCACTCCCTCAGTACTTACCTTCCGACAGTGCGGCACTCCTTCAGTACTGACCCTCCGACAGTGCAGCACTCCCTCAGTGCTGACCCTCCGACAGTGCAGCATTCGCTCAGTACTGACCCACTGACTGTGCTGCACTCCCTCAGTACTGACCCTCCGACAGTGCTGCACTCGCTCAGTGCTGACCCTCCGACAGCACAGCACTCCGTCAGCACTTACCCTCCGACAGTGTGGCTCTCCCTCAGTACTGACCCTCGGCAGTGCCGCACTCCCTCAGTACTGACCCTCGGACAGTGCAGCACTCCCTCAGTACTGACCCTCTCCCTCTCTCTGTCTCTCCCTCTCTCTGTCTCTCCCTCTCTCTGCCTCTCCCTCTCTCTGCCTCTCCCTCCCTCTCTCTGCCTCTCCCTCCCTCTCTCTGCCTCTCCCTCCCTCTCTCTGCCTCCCTCTCCCTCTCTCTGCCCATCCCTCCCTCTCTCTGCCCCTCCCTCCCTCTCTCTGCCCCTCCCTCCCTCTCACTGCCTCTCCCTCCCTCTCTCTGCCTCTCCCTCCCTCTCTCTGCCTCTCCCTCCCTCTCTCTGCCTCTCCCTCCCTCTCTCTGCCCATCCCTCCCTCTCTCTGCCTCTCCCTCCCTCTCTCTGCCCCTCCCTCCCTCTCACTGCCTCTCCCTCCCTCTCTCTGCCTCTCCCTCCCTCTCTCTGCCTCTCCCTCCCTCTCTCTGCCTCTCCCTCCCTCTCTCTGCCTCTCCCTACCTCTCTCTGCCTCTCCCTCCCTCTCTCTGCCTCTCCCTCCCTCTGCCTCTCCCTCCCTCCCTCTCCCTCTCCCTCCCTCTGCCTCTCCCTGCCTCCCTCTGCCTCTCCCTGCCTCCCTCTGCCTCTCCCTGCCTCCCTCTGCCTCTCCCTGCCTCTCTCTGCCTCTCCCTCCCTCTCTCTGCCTCTCTCTGCCTCTCTCTCCCTCTCTCACCCTCTCTCTGCCTCAGTCTATCGCTCTCTCTCTTTATCTCTCTCTGTCATCTCCCTGTGTCTCTCTATCTCTTTCTATCTCTATCTCTTTCTATCACTCTTCTCTTTCTCTGTCCGTCTCTCTATCTCTCTCTCTGTCTCTCTCCTCTCTCTCTCTCTCCGTCTCTATCTTTCTGTCTCTTTTTGTCTCTCTCTCTCTATCTCTGCTTCTCTCTCTGTCTCTCTCCTATCTCTGTCTCACTCTATCACTCCCTGTCTCTATCTCTCTCTCTCTCTGTCTCTCTCTATTTCTCTCTCTGTCTCACTCTCTCTCGGTATCTTTCTCTCTCTGGCTGTCTCTCTCTATCTCTCTCTATCTCTCTCTCTCTATCTCTCTCTGTCTCTCTCTCTCTGTCTCTCTTGGTTTCTCTCACTCTCGGTATTTCTCTCTCTCTCTCTCTGCCTGTCTGTCTCTCTCTCTCTATCTCACTCCCAGTCCTCTCCCACTCTGTCTCTTGATCTATCTCCCAGTCTCTGTCTGTCTCGCTCTTTCCATCTCTCTTTCTCTCTGTTTTTTCCCTTTCTGCCTCCCTCTCAGTCTTTTCCTTTCTCTGTCTCTGTCTCTGACTCTCTCTCTTCCCCTCCCAAATCTGAGCTCTATCTCCAACGTTGACCCATTTCCCGGAGATCTAATCATTTCCCTGTTTGTCTGCCTCCCAGAGGAATTCTCCGCATCCACATCCTGAAGAAGTGAAGAAAGCAGCTGACAAGGACAGGGGAGTCCAAAGCAGGAACGAGGAGGGTCTAACCAGCGGAACGTCCTCATCCACAGAATCCTGACCGGCTCAGGGGAACTTTCGATTGCAGGCTGGACAAAGGGAGGCCGAGGCTGGAGGTGCCAGTCCTCGCTGACCCTAAAAGCTCAGGACAATCGTTGCCTTCATTTAGAGATTAAACAACCGGCTCCAGAGGAAGGAGGAAAAAATCAAAGCCTGTGTCCCTGTTTCACTCTTTAATGTCTATTTACTGTGAGTCACCCACAGCACTCGCTCAGCACTGACCCCCCGACAGTGCAGCACTGGCTCAGCACTGACCCTCCGACAGTGCGGAGCTCCCTCATTACTGACCCTCCGACAGTGCGGCTCTCCCTCAGCACTGACCCCCCGACAGTGCGGCTCTCCCTCAGTACTGACCCACCGACAGTGCAGCACTCCCTCAGTACTGACCCTCCGACAGTGCGGCACTCCCTCAGTACTGACCCTCCGACAGTGCGGCGCTCACTCAGTACTGACCCTCCGACAGTGCGGCGCTCCCACAGTACTGACCCTCCGACACTGCGGCGCTCCCTCAGTACTGATCCTCCGACAGTGAGGCACTCCCTCTACTGACCATCTGACAGTGCGGCGCTCACTCAACACTGACCCTCCGACAGTGAGGCGCTCACTCAGTACGGACCCTCTGACAGTGCGGCGCACCCTCAGTACTGACCCTCCGACAGTGCGGCGCACCCTCAGTACTGACCCTCCGACAGTGCGGCGCTCCCTCAGTACTGACCCTCCGACACTGCGGCGCTCCCTCAGTACTGACCCTCCGACACTGCGGCGCTCCCTCAGTACTGACCCTCCGACAGTGCGGCGCACCCTCAGTACTGACCCTACGACAGTGCGGCACTCCCTCAGTACTGAACCTCCGACAGTGCGGCGCACCCTCAGTACTGACCCTCCGACAGTGCGGCGGTCCCTCAGTACTGACCCTCCGACAGTGCGGCGGTCCCTCAGTACGGACCCTCCGACAGTGCGGCGCTCCCTCAGTAATGACCCTCCGACAGTGCGGCGCTCCCTCCTTACTGACCCTCCGACAGTGCGGCAGTCCCTCAGTACTCACCCTCCGACAGTGAGGTACTCCCTCTACTGACCCTCCGACAGTGCGGCACTCCCTCAGTACTGACCCTCCAACAGTGCAGCACTCCCTCAGTACTGACCCTCCGACAGTGCGGCGCTCCCTCAGTACTAACCCTCCGACAGTGCGGCGCTCCCTCAGTACTGACCCTCGGACAGTGCAGCGCACCCTCAGTACTCACCCTCCGACAGTGCGGCGGTCCCTCAGTATTCACCCTCCGACAGTGCGGCGCTCCTTCAGTACTGACCCTCCGACAGTGCGGCGCTCCCACAGTACTGACCCTCTGACAGTGAGGCACTCCCTCTACTGACCCTCCGACAGTGCGGCGCTCCTCAGTACTGACACTCCGACAGTGCGGCGCACCCTCAGTACTGACCCTTCGACAGTGCGGCACTCCCTCAGTACTGACCCCCCGACAGTGCGGCGCTCCCTCAGTACTGACCCTCCAACAGTGCGGCGCTCCCTCAGTACTGACCCTCCAACAGTGAGGCACTCCCTCTACTGACCCTCCGACAGTGCAGCGCTCACTTAGTACTGACCCTCCGACAGTGTGGCGCTCCCTCAGTACTGACCCTCCGACAGTGAGGCGCTCCCTCAGTACTGACCCTCCGACAGTGAGGCACTCCCTCTACTGACCCTCTGACAGTGCAGCGCTCACTCAGTACTGACCCTCCGACAGTGCGGCGCTCACTCAGTACTGACCATCCGGCAGTGCGGAGCTCCCTCAGTACTGACCCTCCGACAGTGCGGCACTCTCTCAGTACTGACCCTCCAACAGTGAGGCACTCCCTCAGTACTGACCCTCCGACAGTGCGGCACTCCCTCAGTACTGACCCTCCAACAGTGCAGCACTCCCTCAGTACTGACCCTCCGAAGTGCAGCACTCCCTCAGACTGGCCCTCTGGCTGAGGTGCCGAATCACTTTCTGGCTGTGTTGATGGGACGGGTGTGTGCAGACACTGAACTCAATCTTTCACATTGTCATTTACAGGGTGGCTACCGAAGTTTGGAGGATAAGGCTGAAAACTCAATAAACCAGGCAGATCACAGCACTAAGAGGGATGATTCAAACATGCCACAGGACGTGAGTGTCGAGGGAGCTTTACAGTATATCTAACCCCGTGCTGTACCTGTCCTTGGAGTGTTTGATGGGGACAGTGTAGAGGGAGATTTACTCTGTATCTAACCCCGTGCTGTACCTGTCCTGGGAGTGTTTGATGGGGACGGTGTAGAGGGAGCTTTACTCTGTATCTAACCCCGTGCTGTACCTGTCCTGGGAGTGTTTGATGGGGACGGCGTAGAGGGAGATTTACTCTGTATCTAACCCCGTGCTGTACCTGCCCTTGGAGTGTTTGATGGGGACGGTGTAGAAGGAGGTTTACTCTGTATCTAACCCCGTGCTGTACCTGTCCTGGGAGTGTTTTTTCAGGACGGTGTAGAGGGGGCTTTACTCTGTATCTAATCCCATTCTGTGCCTGTCCTGGGACTGTTTGATGGGGACAGTGTACAGGGAGCTTTACTCTGTATCTAACCCCATGCTGTACCTGTCCTGGGAGTGTTTGATGGGGACAGTGTAGAGGGAGCTTTACTCTGTATCTTACCCCATGCTGTTCCTGTCCTGGGAGTGTTTGATGGGGACAGTGTAGAGGGAGCTTTGCTCTGTATCTAATCTCGTGCTGTACCTATGCTGGGAGTGTTTGTTGGGGACAGTGTAGAGGAGATTTGCTCTGTATCTAAACCCGTTCTGTACCTGTCCTGGGAGTGTTTGATGGGGACAGGGTAGAGGGAGCTTTTCTCTGTATCGAACCCCTTGCTGTACCTGCCCTGGGAATGTTTGATGGGGACAGCGTAGAGGGAGCTTTACTCTGTATCTAACCCCGTGCTGTACCTGCCCTGGGAGTGTTTGATGGGGGCGGCGTGGAGGTAGATTTACTCTGTATCTAACCCCGTGCTGTACCTGCCCTGGGAGTGTTTGATGGGGACAGTGTAGAGGGAGATTTACTCTGTATCTAACCCCGTGCTGTACCTGTCCTGGGAGTGTTTTGATGGGGACAGTGTAGAGTGAGATTTAATCTGTGTCTTCGCTGAGTGACCTAATCTCTTCTCCCAGTTTGACACAGCTGATGTCTTCATGAAGCAGGCCATTCACACGATTGAATATTGTCTCAGCTGCATCTCCAACACTGCATCTTACCTTCGGCTCTGGGCTCTGAGCCTGGCTCACGCACGTGAGTATAACTTCCGGAACCTCTTGGTGTCGGTGTTGGGGTGAGCAACCCAGAGGGTCGCGCTGGGGGATTCTGGTGGGTGAGTGGAGATTTTGGGGGCAGATTCCTCTCACTGACGTGGCACTGGGGGCAACGTGTGACCTTTCACCCCATATGGCAGCTGAGGTCAAATCCATGTGGTCGATGACCCCCATTGCCATGGTGCCCGAGGACTGGAGAATTGCAAATATTAAACCTTTGTTCAAAAAAAGGGTTTAACAGTAAGGCCCAGACGGGAGCTACAAGCCAGTCAGCTTCACCTCGGTGCGGAGGAAGATTCTAGAAACGATAATCCGGGACAAAATTAATAAGCACATGGTTAACTCAGGAAAGTTAGCTCTGGTTTCTAAAGGGTAAATCGTGTTTAACTAACTTGCTGCAGTCCTTTGAAGAGGTTACAGAGAGGGGCGATGAGGGTAATGCTGTAGATGTGGTGTACGTGGACTTCCAGAAGGCATTTGATACAGTGCCACACAACAGGCTTGTGCGAAAAGTTATTGTTCATGGAATCAAAGAGACAGTCGGAACGTGGATACAAAATTGCTTGATAAATGGGAAACAGAGAGTAATGGTTAATGGGTGTTTCTCGGGCTGGAGGAAGGTTTGTAGTGGAGTTCCCCAGGGCTCGGTGTTGAGACCCTTGCTTTTTCTGACACATGTTAATGATCTGGATCTTGGTGTGCGGGGGACAATTTCAAAGTTTGGGGGTGATACGAAGCTTGGGAGTTTTGTGAACTGTGAGGAGGGACGGTGTGGAGCTTCAAGAGGACAAGGACAAGTTGGTGGAGTGGGCAGATAGGTGGCAGATGCAGTTTAGTGTGGGGAAGTGTGAATGATTCTTTTTGGTGTGAAGAACGTGGAGAGACAATATAAAATAAAGGGTACAATTCTAAAGGGGGTGCAGGAGCAGAGGGACCTGGGGGTATATGTACATAAATCATTGAAGGTGGCAGGACAGGTTGAGTGAGCGGGTAATAAAGCAGACAGTATCCTGGGCTTTAGTAAGAGTATAAGAGCAGGGAGGTTATGTTAAACGTAGTCGATAGAGAGAAACTGTTCCCATTGGTGGAAGGATCGAGAACCAGAGGGACACAGATTTAAGATGATTGGTGAAAGAAGCAACAGCGACATGAGGAGAAACTTTTTCACACAGCGAGTGGTTAGGAGCTGGAACGCACTGTCTGAGAGTGTCGGGGAGACAGGGACAATCGAGTGGTTAGGATCTGGAATGGACTGTCTGAGAGTGTGGGGGAGACAGGGACAATCGAGTGGTTAGGATCTGGAATGGACTGTCTGAGAGTGTGGGGGAGACAGGGACAATCGAGTGGTTAGGATCTGGAATGCACTGTCTGAGAGTGTGGGGGAGATAGGGTCAATCGGGTGGTTAGGATCTGGAACGCACTGTCTGAGAGTGTGGGTGGAGACAGGGTCAATCGAGGCTTTGGGATGGGAATTGGATCATTATCGGAAAAGGGAGAATGCAGGGTTATGGGGAGAAGGTGGGGGAAGACTCTGACTAGCTGATTGCTCTCATAGGAACAGCATAGACACGAAACAGCGAAAGGTCCCTTCCTATGCAAAAGCCATTCCATAATTTTATGATATGTGGTCTAACCGAGGGATACGGAGACCGGAACTGTGCACAGTGCTCCGAGTGTGGCCTAACCGAGGGATATGGAGACCGGAACTGTGCACAGTGCTCCGAGTGTGGTCTAACCGAGGGATATGGAGATCGGAACTGTGCACAGTGCTCCAAGTGGGGTCTAACCGAGGGATACGGAGACCGGAACTGTGCACAGTGCTCCGAGTGTGGTCTAACCGAGGGATATGGAGATCGGAACTGTGCACAGTGCTCCAAGTGGGGTCTAACCGAGGGATACGGAGACCGGAACTGTGCACAGTGCTCCGAGTGTGGTCTAACCGAGGGATACAGAGACCAGAACTGTGCACAGTGCTCCGAGTGTGGTCTAACTGAGAGATATGGAGACCGGAACTCTGCACAGTTCTCCGAGTGTGGTCTAACCGAGGGATATGGAGACCGGAACTCTGCACAGTGCTCCGAGTGTGGTCTAACCGAGGGATATGGAGACTGGAACAGTGAACGGTGCTCCGAGTGTGGTCTAACCGAGGGATACGGAGACCGGAACTGTGCACGGTGTTCCGAGTGTGGTCTAACCGAGGGATATGGAGACCGGAACTGTGCACAGTGCTCCGAGTGTGGTCTAACCGAGGGATATGGAGACTGGAACAGTGAACGGTGCTCCGAGTGTGGTCTAACCGAGGGATATGGAGACCGGAACTGTGCATGGTGTTCCGAGTGTGGTCTAACCGAGGGATATGGAGACCGGAACTGTGCACAGTGCTCCGAGTGTGGTCTAACCGAGGGATATGGAGACTGGAACAGTGAACGGTGCTCCGAGTGTGGTCTAACCGAGGGATATGGAGAGAGGAACTGTGCACGGTGCTCCGAGTGTGGTGTAACCGAGGGATATGGAGACCGGAACTGTGCACAGTGCTCCGAGTGTGGTCTAACCGAGGGACACGGAGACCGGAACTGTGCACAGTGCTCCGAGTGTGGTCTAACCGAGGGATATGGAGACCGGAACTGTGCACAGTGCTCCGAGTGTGGTCGAGCAAGCTTTAACTGAAGTCACGAGTGGACATTCACCCAGTGCTCTGTTCGTTGTTTTACTTTGTGGATGTTATTGATTTTCAGTGTCGGTAATTTTAGCTGTGTGGCTGCACTGACACGTCTTGCAGCTCTGTCGAGTGTGACCTCTTTTCTGGAATTTTCTCTAGAGCTCTCGGAGGTTCTGTGGGATATGGTGCTACGTCAGGGGTTCGCAAACACGGATTACTACTATTCCATTATCCTGTGTGCTGCCTTTGCATTCTTTGCTGTATTGACCGTCGCCATTCTCCTCATCATGGAAGGTCTATCCGCATTCCTACACGCTCTCCGGTTGCACTGGTACGTCATCGGATACCAGGAGGGGGGAACGGAGCGAGGAGGGAGTGTAGAGGGAGCTTTACTCTGTATCTAACCCCGTGCTGTACCTGTCCTGGGAGTGTTTGATGGGGACGGTGTACAGGGAGCTTTACTCTGTATCTAACCCCGTGCTGTACCTATCCTGGGAGTGTTTGATGGGGACAGTGTAGAGGGAGCTTTACTCTGTATCTAACCCCATGCTGTACCTGTCCTGGGAGTGTTTGATGGGGACGGTGTAGAGGGAGCTTTACTCTGTATCTAACCCCGTGCTGTACATGTCCTGGGAGGGTATGATGGGGACAGTGTAGAGGGAGCTTTACTCTGTATCTAACCCCGTGCTGTACCTGTCCTGGGAGGGTTTGATGGGGACAGTGTAGAGGGAGCTTTACTCTGTATCTAACCCCGTGCTGTACATGTCCTGGGAGGGTATGATGGGGACAGTGTAGAGGGAGCTTTACTCTGTATCTAACCCCGTGCTGTACCTGTCCTGGGAGTGTTTGATGGGGACAGTGTAGAGGGAGCTTTACTCTGTCTCTAACCCTGTGCTGTACCTGTGCTGGGAGTTTTTGATGGGGACAGTGTAGAGGGAGATTTACTCTGTATCTAACCCTGTGCTGTACCTGTCCTGGGAGTGTTTGATGGGGACAGTGTAGAGGGAGCTTTACTCTGTATCTAACCCTGTGCTGTACCTGTCCTGGGAGAGTTTGATGGAGCCAGTGTAGAGGGAGCTTTACTCTGTCTCTAACCCCATGTTGTATCTGTCCTGGGAGTGTTTGATGGGGACGGTGTAGAGGGAGCTTTACTCTGTATCTAACCCCGTGCTGTACCTGTCCTGGGAGTGTTTGATGGGGACAGTGTAGAGGGAGCTTTACTCTGTATCTACCCCCGTGCTGTACCTGTCCTGGGAATGTTTGATGGGGACAGTGTAGAGGGAGATTTACTCTGTATCTAACCCCGTGCTGTACCTGTCCTGGGAGTGTTTGATGGGGACAGTGTAGAGGGAGATTTAATCTGTATCTAACCCCGTGCTGTACCTGTCCTGGGAGTGTTCGATGAGGACAGTGTAGAGGGAGCTTTACTCTGTATCTAACCCCGTGCTGTACCTGTCCTGGGAATGTTTGATGGGGACAGTGTAGAGGGAGATTTACTCTGTATCTAACCCCGTGCTGTACCTGTCCTGGGAGTGTTTGATGGGGACAGTGTAGAGGGAGATTTACTCTGTATCTAACCCCATGCTGTACCTGTCCTGGGAGTGTTTGATGGGGACAGTGTAGAGGGAGATTTACTCTGTATCTAACCCCGTGCTGTACCTGTCCTGGATGTGGTTGATGGGGACGGTGTAGAGGGAGATTTACTCTGTATCTAACCCCGTGCTGTACCTGTCCTGGGAGTGTTTGATGGGGACAGTGTAGAGGGAGATTTACTCTGTATCTAACCCCGTGCTGTACCTGTCCTGGGAGTGTTTGATGGGGACGGTGTAGAGGGAGCTTTACTCTGTATCTAACCCTGTGCTGTACCTGTCCTGGGAGTGTTTGATGGGGACAGTGTAGAGGGAGATTTACTCTGTATCTAACCCCGTGCTGTATCTGTCCTGGGAGTGTTTGATGGGGACAGTGTAGAGGGAGATTTACTCTGTATCTAACCCTGTGTTGTACCTGTCCTGGGAGTGTTTGATGGGGACAGTGTAGAGGGAGATTTACTCTGTATCTAACCCCGTGCTGTACCTGTCCTGGGAGTGTTTGATGGGGACAGTGTAGAGGGAGATTTGCTCTGTATCTAACCCCGTGCTGTACCTGTCCTGGGAGTGTTTGATGGGGACAGTGTAGAGGGAGCTTTACTCTGTATCTAACCCCGTGCTGTACCTGTCCTGGGAGTGTTTGATGGGGACAGTGTAGAGGGAGCTTTACTCTGTATCTAACCCCGTGCTGTACCTGTCCTGGGAGTGTTTGATGGGGACAGTGTAGAGGGAGATTTACTCTGTATCTAACCCCGTGCTGTATCTGTCCTGGGAGTGTTTGATGGGGACGGTGTAGAGGGAGGTTTACTCTGTATCTAACATGTTTGGTTTCTCTCCCTCAGGGTCGAATTTCAGAACAAATTCTACACTGGCTCGGGCTACAGGTTCCTCCCGTTTTCATTCTGTTTCCTGGATGATGCTGAGATCTCTCGCTGAGCACTGTGGTGGGGGCATAGTTCCAGCGGCCCTGGAACCCTCACCTTCACCCCCGGCCCTCTTTGGCAGCTGTGGGCTGGTGATTGAGAGGAGTGGCCCTCCCTTCTCTCTAAGCCCCTGTCCCTGCAGCCTCCTCTAACGTTGACTCGCAGCTGCTTCTCCTGACATGTTTTTCTGAACAAGAATTTATATCCAAATAAATTTGATTCTAGAGCGCTCTGGTCTCTGCTTGGCACATCTCCACTTTCCTGATCTCTCGACTACCCTCCCCATCACCCGCCCCCCCCCCATCACCAACCCCCCAACATCCACCCCCCATCACCCGCAACCACATCACCCGCACAACCAACACCCACCCCTCCACCCCCCACCTGGCTCAATGCACAACACCAGCCCATTGTTCAAATCCTGTGTTTCAAACCCTCCCTATCTCTGTAACCTCCTCCAGCACCAATAACCCTCCCTATCTCTGTAACCTCGTCCAGCCGCAATAACCCTCCCTATCTCTGTAACCTCCTCCAGCACCAATAACCCTCCCTGTCTCTGTAACCTCCTCCAGCCCCTACACCCCTCCCTATCTCTGTAACCTCCTCCAGCCCCTACAACCCTCCCTATCTCTGTAACCTCCACCAGCCCCTACAACCCTCCCTATCTCTGTAACCTCCTCCAGCACCTACAACCTTCCCTATCTCTGTAATCTCCTCCAGCCCCGACAACCCTCCCTATCCCTGTAACCTCCTCCAGCACCTACAATCCTCCCTATCCCTGTAACCTCCTCCAGCACCTACAATCCTCCCTATCTCTGTAACCTCCTCCAGCCCTGACAACCCTCCCTATCTCTGTAAACTCCTCCAGCCCCTACAACCCTCCCTATCTCTGTAACCTCCTCCAGCACCTACAACCCTCCCTATCTCTGTAATCTCCTCCAGCCCCTACACCCCTCCCTATCTCTGTAACCTCCTCCAGCCCCTACAATCCTCCCTATCTCTGTAACCTCCTCCAGCCCCTACACCTCCCTATCTCTGTAACCTCCTCCAGCTCCTACACCCCTCCCTATCTCTGTAACCTCCTCCAGCCCCTACAACCCTCCCTATCTCTGTAACCCTCCTACGACCCTCCGAGATCTCTTCGCTCCTCCAATTCTGGCCTCTTGAACATCGCCCGATCTCCATTGCTCCACCATCGGCGGCCAAGCCTTCAGCTGCCTGGAGTCCCCGAGCTCTGGCATTCCCTCCCTAAACCTCTCCACCTCTCTGTTTCTGTCTCTCACTCTCTCTCTCTTCTGTGCGTGTCTCTCTTTCTCTCTGTCTCTTTCTCTGTGTCTTTCTCTCTGTCTCTCGCTGTCTGTCCCTCTCTCTCTCCCTGCCTCCCCCTCTCTCTCTTTCTCTCCCTCTCCCTCTGTCTGCCTCCCCCTCTCCCTCTGTCTGCCTCCCCCTCTCTCTCTGTCTGCCTCCCCCCTCTCTCTCTTTCTCTCCCTCTCTCTCTTTCTCTCCCTCTCTGCCTCCCCCTCTCTCTCTGCCTCTCACTCGCTCTATCTCTATCTCTCTCTCTCTCTCTCTCTCTCTCTCTCTCGCTCTCTCTCGCTCTCTCTCTGTCTCTTACTGTCTCTCTCCGTCTCTCTTTGCCCCTCTCTCTCTCTCTCTCCCCCATCTACCTCCTCCCCCATCTATTTCTCTCTGTCTTTCTTGCTCTCACTCTTTCTCGCTATCAGTGTCTCCCACTCTCTCTTTGTCCGACTGGCGCTGTCTCTCTCACTCCCTCTCTCCTGCCCAGCCCCTTACTTCATAGACCCAATCAGTAATACTGCAAGCCAGACATGCCAGGGTCATCCTGCAGATTCTTATTCCCCACCAGCAACCCCCTTAACACCCAACACACACACCCAGACACACACACACACACCCAGACATACACACACACACAGACACACGCACACCCAGACACATGCAAACGCACACGCACAGACACACACACGCACACGCACACCCAGACACACACACACCCAAAAATACACACACACCCAGACAACCCAAACCTAGACACACACACACGCCCACCCAGACATACATGCGTGCACACACCTAGACACCTGTACACCCAAACACACACACATGCACACACAAACATACACACCCAGACACACACACGCACACCCAGACATACACACACGCACACCCAGACATACACACACGCACACCCAGACATACACACGCACACCCAGACATACACACTCTCTCACACACGCACACCCAGACATACCACACACACCCACACACTTTCACGCACACACATACACCCACACACACCAGACATACACACACATCCAGACACACACAGACACATTCTCTCTCACACACAAACACACACACATCCAGACACCCACATGTGCTATCACACACCCAGACACGCACACACCCAGAGACACCCAAACAGAGACACACACACACACCCAGAGACACACACAAGCACACCCAGACACACAAGCACACCCAGAGACACACACCCACACTGAGACACACAAACACACACCCACGCAGAGACACACAGACACACACACACCCCTACCCAGACACACGTACACACACCAGAGACTCTCACACACAGATAAACCCACACAGACACACAAACACACATCCAGACGCACATACACACAGACACACTCTCTCTCACACACAAACACACACACATCCAGATACCCACATGCGCTATCACACTCAAACATGCACACCCCTAGATACGCACACCCAGAGACACACACATGCACACCCAGAGACACACACATGCACACCCAGAGGGACACACAAGCACACCCAGAGACACGCACTCAAGCAGAGACACACACCCACACCCAGAGACACACACCCACACCCAGAGACACGCACTCACGCAGAGACACACATACATGCACCCCCACCCAGACACACACACACACACACACCTGCCCTCCCCCGCACCTTCCTTGGCCCGCAAACCTACCAATACAGCTGCACTGTCCCCGCTGTGTGTGTACTCGAGTTCATTCCCAGGCCTCCCTCAATCATTCACAAATTGTTGTGAAATTAGACCCTTAATCGATCCTTCCACACTGAGGAGATCTGTTCGAAACAACAGCTGGCATGGAAATCCCTGTGGGAGCAACAAGTCTGGGAAAGGAATTCAAACCCAAACAACATTTCACACTTCTCGGCTTTTAAAGGTGGCTGGTGAAGAGGCCACATCAGGAACACAAAAAGTCCACAGCCCCTCGAGCCTGTTACACAGGGACAGGAGGAGGCCCCATTCAGCCGCTCGAGCCTGTTACACAGGGACAGGAGGAGGCCCCATTCAGCTCCCTCCTCGAGCCTGTTACTCAGGGACAGGAGGAGGCCCCATTCAGCCCCCTCCTCCAGCCTGTTACACAGGAACAGGAGGAGGCCCCATTCAGCCCCCCTCCTCGAGCCTGTTACACAGGGACAGAAGGAGGCCCCATTCAGCCCCCCTCCTCGAGTCTGTTACACAGGAACAGGAGGAGGCCCCATTCAGCCCCCTCCTCGAGCCTGTTACACAGGAACAGGAGGAGGCCCCATTCAGCCCCCTTCTCGAGCCTGTTACACAGGAACAGGAGGAGGCCCCATTCAGCCCCCTCCTCGAGCCTGTTACACAGGAACAGAAGGAGGCCCCATTCAGCCCCCCTCCTCGAGTCTGTTACACAGGAACAGGAGGAGGCCCCATTCAGCTCCCTCCTTGAGCCTGTTACACAGGAACAGGAGGAGGCCATTCAGCCCCCTCCTCGAGCCTGTTACACAGGGACAGGAGGAGGCCCCATTCAGCCCCCTCCTCGAGCCTGTTACACATGGACAGGTGGAGGCCCCATTCAGCCCCTCGAGCCTGTTACACAGGAACAGGAGGAGGCCCCATTCAGCCCCCTCCTCGAGCCTGTTACACAGGAACAGGAGGAGGCCCCATTCAGCCCCCTCCTCGAGCCTGTTACACAGGAACAGGAGGAGGCCCCACTCAGCCCCCTCATCGAGCCTGTTACACAGGGACAGGAGGAGGCCCCATTCAGCCCCCCCCTCGAGCCTGTTACACAGGAACAGGAGGAGGCCCCATTCAGCCCCCTCCTCGAGCCTGTTACACAGGAACAGGAGGAGGCCCCATTCAGCCCCCTCCTCGAGCCTGTTACACAGGAACAGGAGGAGGCCCCATTCAGCCCCCTCCTCGAGCCTGTTACACAGGAACAGGAGGAGGCCCCATTCAGCCCCCTCCTGGAGCCCGTTACACAGGAACAGGAGGAGGCCCCATTCAGCCCCCTCCTGGAGCCTGTTACACAGGAACAGGTGGAGGCCATTCAGCCCCGTCCATGTTAAAAGCAAAATACTACAGATGCTGGAAATTGGAAACAAAAGCAGAAAATGCTGGAAAAACCCAAGCAGGTCTGACAGCATCTGTGGAGAGATAAAAATCAATAAACGTTTCGAGTCCGTATGACTGGAAGATGGTGGTGAGCTGGCTTCTTGTACTGCTGCAGTCCCTGTGGTGTATGTACACCCACAACAACACAAATGTGCATTTATATAGAACCCCAGACACAAAGGAAAGGCCAAGTCCCTTCAAAGTAACACAAGGCAAAAATACAAGACAAAATATTGAAACACGAGCCACCAAATGAGTTTTTAGGGACAAGTTAGAGGTAGGAGCACCTTAAAGGAGGGGAGAGAGAGAGAGGCACAGAGAGAGAGTCAGAAAGAGAGAGAATGAGAGTCAGAGAGAGACAGACACACAGAGAGACACAGAGACAGAGTGAGAGACAGACACAGAGAGTGTGAGAGAGACACAGAGAGAGAATGAGAGTCAGAGAGAGACAGAGACACAGAGAGACACAGAGACAGAGTGAGAGACAGACACAGAGAGGCAGAGAGTGTGAGAGAGACACAGAGAGAGAATGAGAGGCAGAGAGAGAGAGACACAGAGAGAGAGGGACAGAGACAGAGAGAGAAACAGACAGAGAGAGAGGGGCAGATAGAGAGAGACAGAGAGAGGGGTACAGACAGAGAGAAACAGAGACAGAGAGAGAAACAGACAGCGATCGAGAGAAAGACAGAGAGAGGGGGACAGAGAGAGAGGGACAGACAGAGAGAGAGAGGGACAGAGACAGAGAGAGGGACAGAGACAGTGAGAGAGAGATGATAGACAGACAGAGAGAGAGAGACAGAGAGAGAAGGGGACAGACAGAGAGAGAAATGGACAGATAGAGAGAGAGACAGAGAGAGAGAGAGGGACAGAGACAGAGAGAGAGAGAGGGACAGACAGAGAGGGACAGAGACAGAGAGAGAGGGATAGACAGACAGAGAGAGAGAGAGAGAGGGACAGATAGAGACAGAGAGAGAGAGGAACAGAGACAGAGATAGAGAGAGGGATAGACAGACAGACAGAGAGAGACGGACAGAGACAGACAGACAAAGAGGGATAGACAGACAGAGAGAGAGATGGACAGAGACAGAGAGAGAGACAGACAGACAGAGTCAGAGACAGAGAGAGGGATAGACAGAGAGAGAGATGGACAGACAGAGAGAGAGAGGGACAGAGACAGAGATAGAGAGAGGGATAGACAGACAGAGAGAGACGGACAGACAGAGAGAGAGGGACAGAGACAGAGATAGAGAGAGGGATAGACAGACAGAGAGAGAGAGAGAGGGACAGAGACAGAGATAGGGAGAGGGATAGACAGAGAGAGAGAGAGAGACGGACAGACAGAGAGAGAGAGAGAGAGGGACAGAGACAGAGATAGAGAGAGGGATAGACAGACAGAGAGAGAGACGGGCAGACAGAGAGAGAGAGAGAGAGGGATAGACAGACAGAGAGAGAGAGAGAGTGACGGACACACAGAGACAGACAGAGGGCTGTTTGATCCCAGATTTGCTCTATGTGCGGTAGTTTTACCCACCAGCTGAGATGGTGGCTGCTTACCCTGAATCGTTATTTATGCGTTCCTGGGGAACACGCCGTTTCCATGGCGAGCGGGCTCCGATTGGTCCACCACGCCGTCACCCCTCTGTTTCCTCACGCCGGCCGCCATATTTAAAGTCTGGCCGCTGACACCGCCACACTGGCCCACACGGCTGCTGCAGGGGAGGTGTCCACGAGGGGGGGTGGGGGAAGACTGCAGCGCCCCCCCCCCCCCACCCCCCCGGTTTAGAGACGCGTCGCTGGGACCCCTTTTGGAGGCTGTTTTTGTGCGTCGGGATGTCCTGTACCTCCCCCGCTCTGGCCGCGGGGGGTGGGGTGGGGCTGCGGGACCAGCCCGGCTTGGGAGGCGGTGGTCAGCGCCAACACCCCTTCAGACGAGGACAGCCACCCAGCGCCACAAGAGGATGAATGGTCCCCTCCGTTTCCCCAGGGTAACTCACTATCCTCGTCCCTCTCTACTCACAGACTCACAAACCTGTCACACACCCCACAGGGCCCTCACTGACTGCCAGTGAGAGGGACATCACCATTCACTCTCTCTCTCACACACACCCTCATTGTCCTCACCCCCTCCATGGGATAACTCCCTGTTCTGATGAGCAGTGTCCGTGTCACTCAGGGGTGAATCCTTTCTGCACAAGATAAAAGGCAGGTGTCTCAGTCCAGGGCCTCTTCCCTCTGCTCTGTGCAGCCTTCAGGCCACAGTGCTGGTCCAGCCTCTCACTCCCCGGAAACGTTACTGACGCCTGCACCTTGTCAGTGCTGGTCATTGCTGCCAGAATGTAGTGGGCAGACACTAAAGAGTTCCCTCATTCTCCCTGTGTGCTCTCAGGTGGGGTTGCCCACATGACATAGGAACTAGGAGCAGGAGGAGGCCATTCAGCCCTTCGAGCCTGCTCCGCCCATTCATTTTGATCATGGCTGATCATCCAACTCAATAGCCTGCTCCCGCTTTCTCCCCCCATACCCTTTGGTCCCTATCGCCCCCCCAAGAGCTCTAACTCCTTCTTGAAAACACACAATGTTTTGGTCTCAACTACTTTCTGTGGTAGTGAATTCCACAGGCTCACCGCTCTCTGGGTGAAGACATTTCTCCTCATCTCAGTCCTAAATGGTCTACCCCTTATCCTCAGACTGTGACCCCTGGTTCTGGACTCTCCCCACCATCGGGAACATCCTTCCTGCATCTACTCTGTCCAGTCCTGTTAGAAATTTATAGGTTTCTATGAGATCCCCCCTCATTCTCCTGAACTTCAGCGAATATAATCCTAACTGACTCAATCTCTCCTCATATGTCAGTCCCGCCATCCCAGGAATCAGTTGGGAAAACCTTCGCTGCACTCCCTCTACAGCAAGAACATCCTTGCTCAGATAAGGAGACCAGAACTGCACACAATATTCCAGGTGTGGTCTCACCAAGACGCTGTACAATTGCAGCAAGACATCCCTGTTCTTGTACTTGAATCCTCTGGCTATGAAGGCCAACATACCATTTGCCTTCTTTACCGCCTGCTGCACCTGCATGTTTACCTTCAGCGATTGGTGTACAAGGACACCCAGGCCTCGTTGCACATTCCCCTCTCTCAATTTATAGCCATTCAGATAATAATCTGCCTTCCTGTTCTTGCTACCAAAGTGGATAACCTCACATTTATCCACATTATACTGCATCTGCCATGCATTTGCCCACTCACTCAGCTTGTCCAAATCACACTGAAGCATCTCTGCATCCGGCTCACAGCTCACCCTCCCACCCAGCTTTGCGTCATCTGCAAATTTGGAGATATTACATTTAGTTCCCTCATCTAAATCATTAATATATATGGTGAATAGCTGGGGTCCCAGCACCGATCCCTGCGGTACTCCTCTAGTCACTGCCTGCCATTCGGATAAAGACCCGTTTATTCCTACTCTGTGTTTCCTGTCTGCCAACCAGTTTCTATCCATCTCAATACACGACCCCCAATCCCATGCGCTTTAATTTTACACACCAATCTCTTATGGGGGACCTTGTCGAAAGCCTTCTGAAAGTCCGAATAAACCACATCCACTGACTCCCCCTCATCAACTCTACCAGTTACATCCTCGAAAAATTCCATTAGATTTGTCAAGCATGGTTTCCCTTTCATAAATCCATGCTGACTCTGTCCGATTGTGCCATTGTTTTCCACGTGCTCAGCTATTAATTCTTTTATAATGGACTCGAGAATTTTCCCCACTACCAACATCAGGCTGACTGGTCTATAATTCCCTGTTTTCTCTCTGCCTCCCTTTTTAAATAGTGGGGTTACATTAGCTATCCTCCAGTCTGTACGAACTGTCCCAGAGTCTATAGAATCTCGGAAGATGACCACTGATGCATCCACTATTTCTAGGGCCACTTCCTTAAGTACTCTGGCATGTAGATTATCAGGCCCCAGGGATTTATCGGCCTTCAATCCCATCAATTTCCCCAACACCATTCCCCAACTAATACTGATTTCTTTCAGTTCCTCCCTGTCCCTAACCCTGTGTTCCCCAGCATTTCTGGTATGTTATTTGCGTCCTCCTTTGTGAAGACAGAACCAAAGTATGTATATTGTTGGTCAGCCATTTCTTTGTTCTCCATTATAAATTCCCTTGTTTCTGAGTGCAAGGGACCTACATTTGTCTTCACCAATCTTTTTCTCTTCACATACCTAGAGAAATTTTACAGTCAGTTTTCAGGTTCCCCACAAGCTTATTCTCGTACTCTATTTTCCCCTTCCTCATCAATCCTTTGGTCCTCCTTTGCTGAATTCTAAACTGCTCCCAGTCCTCAGGTCTGTTGTTTTTTTCTGGCCAATTAGTATGCCTCTTCCTTGGATCTAATACTATCTCTAATTTCCCTTGTAAGCCATGGTTTGGCCACCTTTCCTGTTTTACTTTTGCGCCAGACAGGAATAAACAATTGTTGCAGTTCACCCATGCGCTCTTTGAACGTTTGCCATTGCCTATCCACCATCATCCCTTTAAGTAACGTTTCCCAATCCATCGTAGCCAACTCGCGCCTCATACTATCGTACTTTCCTTTATTAAGATTCAGGACCCAAGTCTCAGAATCAACAACGTCACTCTCCATCTTGATGAAGAATTCTATCATATTACGGTATCTCATCCCCAAGGAGCCTCGCACAGCTAGATTGCCAATTATTCCTTTCTCATTACACAACACCCAGTCTAGGATGGCCTGTCCTCTAGTTGGTTCCTCAACGTAATGGTCCAGAAAAAACATCGCACTAGCATCTGAGACCAGTGATGCTGTGCACCAGCTCCTGAAGGGCTGAAGTGCTGAACACGGACACAGCATCAGATGCATCCAAAGTTTCATGGCTGTGTCTCTGAGATGGCCCTGATCGTGGAGCACAAGTGAGCTGCCCTCTGCCAGACATTCTCAGAGGCTGTATGAAGATCTATGGAGCGTCCTCACTGCATGTTGTCACCATCCTCCTGCAATCGAGTGATGGTTAGGGCCTTCACTTGGTCTCCATGACAGGAGCATTCTCACAGAATGGCGCTGCCATAAGCCAGACTGGAGTCAAATGTTCACAACAGCGATGTGTGGGGACACCTCACTGCATGTTGTCATCATCCTCCACAAGCCTGGCAGCTCTGAGGGCCTCCTGAGCGCACATGCCTCGTCTAGCCAGTGCGAGAGCCTCATCCCCGTCATCGTCACCACCGAGGACCCCCTCAGCCTCATCCCCGTCACCGTCCTCCTCGTCGGAGGAGACGTGTAGCTCCTCCATCTTCCTCCTCAGCCAGCTCCTCACCGCATTGCAGCGCCAGGTTGTAAAGGGCACAGCAGACGACGACGATGAGGGACACCCTCTGCGGACTGTATCGCAGGGCTCCACCAGACCGGTCCAGGCACCGGAACCTCATCGTCAGCATCCCAACGGTCTGCCCTACCAAGTTGGGAGCTGCTGCATGAGCCTCATTACAGCGTCGCTCTGCTGCAGTCTGAGGCTGCCACACGGGGTGTCATCAGCCACAGCCTCTGGGGGTAGCCCTTGTCTCTGAGGAGCCAACCCCGCAGCCTCTGTGGACCCTGGAAGATAGCAGGGACCTGCGAGCGACTCAGGATGTAGGCATCGTTCACACTCCCTGGAAACCATGCGCAACCTGCAGGATCCAATTTGCAGACACTCCATTAATCGTGGGTGACTTTAATCTTAGTGTAGCTTGGGAAAATCAAATTGGCAGAGGTAGTCATGAGCAAGGATTCCTAGAGTGTATTCGGGACAGCTGCCTAGAACAATTTGGCTTGGATCCAACCAGGGATCAGGCTATTTTGGAGCTGGTAATGTGTAATGAGGCAGGTTTAAAAAACGATCTCAGAGTAAATGATCCCCTAGGAAACAGTGACCATAACATGGTAGAATTTAGCAGTTAGTTTGAGAGGGAGAAACTTGGGTCAGAAACAACGGTACTAAACTTAAATAAGGGTGATTAGAAAGGAAAGAGGGCAGCGTTGGCTGGAGCGGGCTGGGAGAGGAGTTTAGTGGAAAAGCTGATTGATGAACAACGGCAGACGTTTAAGAAAATAGTTCATGACTCTCAACAAAGATATATCCCAGTGAGAAAGGAGGATTGTAGGAAGGGGATACACCAACCATGGTTAACCAAGGAAGTTAAGGATGGTATCACATTGAAGGAAAAAACAATAAGCGTGGTGAGGATTAGTGGGAAACCACAGGATTGCAAAGGTTTCACAAACCAACTAAAGATAACCACAAAAAAAAGAGGGAGAAAATAAACTTTGAGGGTAAACTAGCAAGTAATATAAAAACGGACAGTAAGAGTCTCTTTAAATCTATAAAAAGGAAGAGAGAGGCCAAAGTGAACATAGGCCCCTGAGAGAATGAGGCTGGGGAAATAATAATGGGGAACCAGGAAATGGCAGAGGAGCTGAATAAATAATTTACATCAGCCTTCCCGGCGGAGACACTAACAGCATTCCAAAAATACTAAATAATCAAGGGGCAAAAGGGGAGAGGAAATAAATACAATAACTCTCACTAGAGAAAAGGTACTCGGGAAACTAATGGGGCTAAAGGCCGATAAGCCCCCAGGACCTAATGGGATGTATCCTAGGATATTAAAGGAAGTAGCTGTAGAGATAGTGGATGCACTGGTAGTAGTCTTCCAAGAATCCTTAGATTCTGGAAAAGTCCCAGAGGATTGGAGAACGGCCAATTTAACACTCTTATTGAGAGAGACAAAAAACAGTAAACTACAGGCCAGTGAGCTTAACATCTTCACTGGGAAAATGTTGGAATCTAGTATAAAGGATGTAACAGCAGAGCGTTTAGAAATACAGAATCTAATCAAACAGAGTCAGCATGGCTACATGAAGGGGAAATCATGCCTGACAAATTTATTAGGATTCTCTGAGGAGGTAACAAGCAGGATAGATAAAGGGGAACCAGTAGATATTTGGATTTCCATAAGGTGTTTGATAAGGTACCACACATCAGGCTACTTAATAAGATAAGAGCCCATGGTGTTGAGGGGTGGTATATTAGCATGGATAGAGGATTGGCTAACTAATAGAAGACAGAGAGTTGGGATAAGGGGGGCGTTTTCAGGATGGCAACCTGTAACTAGTGGAGTGCCACAGGTATCAGTTTTAGGGCCACAGTTATTTACAATATATATTAATGACTTGGATGTAGGGAAGTGAATGTACTATGGCCAAGTTTACAGATGACACAAAAATAGGTGGGAAGGCAAGTGGTGAGGGTGACACAAAGAGTCTGCAGAGGGATAGAGACAGGTCAGGTGAGTCAGCAAAAAGCTAGGCAGATGGAATACAATGTGGGAAACGAGGTGATGCACTTTGGCAGGAAGAATAGAGGAGCTGAATATTATTTAAATGGAGAAAGGCTGCAGAAAGCTGCAGCACAGAGGGATTTGGGGGTCCCTCGTGCATGAATCCCAAAAAGCTAACATACAAGTTCAGCAGGTAATAGGGAAGGCAAATGGAATGTTGGCCTTTATTTCAAAGGGAATGGAGTATAAAAATAGGGAAGTCTTGCTAAAACTATACAAGGCACTAGTTAGACCAACACCTAGAATACTGTGAACAGTTTTGGTCTCCTTATCTAAGGAAAGATATACTGGCACTGGAGGCAGTCCAGAGAAGGTTCACTAGGTTGATCCTGGGTATGGAGGGGTTTTCTTATGAGGAGAGGTTGAGTAGGTTGGGCCTGTATTCATTGGAGTTTAGAAGAATGAGAGGTGACCTTATTGAAACATATTAGATTCTTAGGGGGTTTGACAGGGTAGATGCTGAGAGGCTGTTTCCCCTTGTGCGAGAGTCTAGGACCAGAGGGCATAATCTCAGAGTGAGACGTCACCCATTTAAGAGAGAGATGAGGAGGAATTTCTTCCCTCAGAGGGTAGTGAATGTGTGGAATTCTTTACAACTACACCCTTTACAGATATGGACAGATTAGTAAGGATAACACAAGCTACAAAAGTGACCTTGTACTCTAATGTTCACAGTAAGTACACAGTCCATGTAAACCAATAGGCCACCTGTGGTCAGCCACACCACTCTCTGAAACTAAGGCCAGAGCCGCTCCAGATTTGCACAGAGTGCGGTAGCGGGCAGGGGAAAAGGACCTTTGACCCTCCGGCCGCAATGGCGGCTGTTCGCACCGTATTGTCCCAATCCTGCCTCGCTAATCGTCCATTCTCAGGGAACAGCCCAGCCGTCACCTCACCGCTTCCTCACGCCGGACGCCATATTGAAAGTCCAGCCGCGGGCACCCGCCTCTCAGCGCTTCCAGCCCAGGGCTGCCACACACAAGACGTGACCCCGCGCCCCCCTCCCCCTCCAGATTCGGCGACGCATCTCCTTCTGGATGCCTTGGAGTCCGGCTGCCACGTCTCCTTCCCCAGCTCTGTCCGCAGGGGGCCCATCGGTCTCACAGCTCCGGCTTGGGAGGCGCTGGCAGAGGTGGTCAGTGCCAATGCTGCACTGAAGAGGTCGGCCGTCCGGCACGGAAAGAGGGTGAATGATCTCACCCAGTGCTGCCCAGGGTAAGGCAGCCACCTCCTCGCTCTAAACCCACACACTCACCAGCCCATCACACACTCACTGGCATCTCACCCACTGCCAGCTCAAGGGGCATCACCACTCACTCTCCCTCACCCACCCACACACACCCCCTCACATCTCCATCTGGCCCCATCTCCACTGGAGGCTGCCTCCTTAGTCCTTGGGCACTTGCACAGGTCAACATGTGCCTCCCACCCCAACACACACACCCTGGGATACCCCCCACTTTCCCCAATTTGGCCCTCACACTCTACCCCAGCCTGAGGCCATTCCTCCCCCTTCCCCTGGAAGCGTTGAGCGCGGCTGGACTTTCAATATGGGGTCCGGCGTGAGGAAGCAGTGAGGTGACGGGGTGGCGGGCGAATTGGAGCCTGCCCACCATGGAAAGGGAGGGCGTGTTCCCCAGGAGTGCATAATTAACCCGGCGGGCCTGGGACGGGTGTGAAAACCCGCCATTGCGGCCGGCGGGGGGTAAGCAACATCACCGGACTGCTACCGCGCTTAGTGCAAATCTGGGACGATTGCGCCCAAAGAGGCATTTTTGCGCGTTAATGTCTCATTTCTTCTCTGGGTCAAAGTCTCTTCCCACCGTTTCGAGGGTGCCATTGAGATGTTCACACGACAGAGTTTCATACTCCCGCTGGGTTTGATCTTTAAACTTTTTATGAGCACGCAGCTTCTCCAGGTCCCAGTTCGAACCGATCTATCCCGGTTCCATTTTGAGCAGGGGTCAATTACATTCTCCATTTGGAGTTTCATAATTCATTCCATCCCTTCAGCTCTCTTACATAATCCATGAACTATATCATGCCTCTCCTCTACAGGCTTTTTATATGGTGCTTTTGGACACTGTCCACTTACCTGGCTTCCAGCTGCTGTGTTTTGTCTATTAGCACCGGGCAGTCGCTTGTAAATCAGTGCCTCTGGTTATTGGCCTGGAAGCCTCACTTTGCACTTTCAGTCCTGTTAGCAATACTAGATTCCAATTCTACAAGCACTTCAGTTGTTTTCATATTGCCTATGACTGAGGCTGGTCCACCGGTAATTTTACTTGGCACACTTCGTTGCTCAACTGGGCCACAATTCACCAAGAAATGTTTATTTGCAGGAGCAACTTTGGAACTGTGACACTCCAGGTCATGAAGCTATTGGTGTATATAATAATTGGAAAATATTTTTCTTTCAAAATAGAGGTTTAGTATGTGTGTGTGTGTCTTAATTAGATTAAAGCCAGCTAGTCTGGGTGCTTTGATGTGTACGAGTTTTGAGATGTAAAAGAGGTAGAGCGCATCTGCATTTTTTGAATAGAGCATTCAAGAAGCGGGGTGAAAACTGGCACCTATCTAGCAGCTACCAAGCCATATGTTTATATTACTAATAAAATTGGAATTATGAGAGTGGTTTCATTGTTAAAAGGTGAAGTTCAAAGAGGCTGGTGATCAATAAGTATTCGAATTCAATCAGTGGTGGTAAGCATAACTTGAGCAGTTTTCGGGTGTGCAGAGCAGAGGCAATGTGAGATCAAAAGGCAGCATCAAGCCTCCAACTGGCTCCACAGGAACCAAAGTGAAAAGAACCTCATTTTGAATTTGTAAGGTGAAAATGCCTTGCCTGGTGTCTGGTTAAGTCTATCGGTTGCTGTTGCCTTAATTGAGATTAGTTTGGGAATTTGTTGAAAGTGATGATAGTAGCTATTTGTAGCCATGTGTATATATATTTTAACCTGTGTAAATTAATAAAATGTTTCATTTAGTTTAATGTAAAACCTCGGGAACTGGTGGTCTGATTCCTGAATTTAGAGTTGCATCCCAAACATAACGCTTAAAATTATAGGTTATGACAGTTGTCTCAAGTTCCCCTCTGGGATTTTTAAATAATCAGTGGCACCGATTGCACTGGTTATATCACGCCATACCACATATCTCCCCTTTCATTATCTTCAGCTCACTTCAAAGTTCAAGGACCCCATTGCTCTTTTCACGGTGAAGTTCTAACAGTTCATTAGTTCTGGTTTTCAATTCTGCACTCAACCAATTATTCTGATTCACCAACGATTCCCTTTCCTCAACCAGATATTTCACAGACGCCACTGGTGCTCAAAATTCATCCAGTTTAAACTGAAATTTGACCCTTGTTAAATTCCCTTCTACCAGTTTATCATTCAGACAGTTCCAGTCCTCGGTCAAGCTTTCTACTCTCTGTGGCTGTTTCCCAATGGTTCTCGTCAATTCTCCTTTCCCATCAGCAAGCCCCTCTTTCATACGTGAAAATTGGTTTTTCCACGTTAATCAGGTTTTCCTCCAGTTGCTCATTATTTTCGATAACAGTAACTTTCTGAAGTTGGTTAAGATCAGCAGGATCAACCATCTGCTGCAACACAGTCATAGCCCACATTACTGTCTCCCCTAGGCAAATCATTACCCAGAATAAAATCTACCCCCTTCAACGCAGGAGTTAGGAATAAATCCCACCGTGACAATTTCATTTAAAAAGTGACTCTGTAAGTTAACTTTACACAAAGAGACAGGGGTCATAAATTCCATTAACGCCTCCTATCCATACCTTATCATTCGTTAAACTACCTGGAACACAAATTGTACCATCAGCCGCCAACGGTGATTGATTTGAAACATAAGCAAAAATAGCTGGAAAAGCTCAGCAGGTCTGACAGCATCTGCGGAGAGAAAGGCAGAGTTCACGTTTCGAGTCCGCATGACCCTCCTTCAGAACTTTTTCTGAGTGGAAACGTTGACTCTGTATTCCTCTCCACAGACCTGCTGAGTTTTTCCAGCAATTTTTGTTTTTAATTTCACGTTTCCAGCGTCTGCAAGTATCTTGCTTTTACCTTAACGATTGATATGACCCTGTTTAGCTCTCGAAATTTTGATCTGTTTGCTTATTTTGTGGGAGGAGTAAGCGAATACCACTCGCTTTGAGGCTAAACATCCGGACCCTCTGTTAGCCTGGCTTCCTTCACCAGGGAACAAAGGAATTCTCTGGACCATCCTGAACCATATGCCCATTTCCTGTATGTTTCACCTGTCTGATCTGAAACTAGGCTCCTAAATCTCCGATCTGAAACTAGGGCCCCAAATCTTAACGAAGGAAACTACGGAGGTGTGAGGCGTGAGTTGGTGAAGGTAGGTTAGGGAACTTCATTAAAAGGCAGGATGGTGGATGAGCGATGGCTAGTATTTAAGGGAGGAATGTATGCATTATAACAGTTATACATTCTTTTCAGGCACAAAAAACACACCAGGAAAAGCGGCCCAACTGCAAGAACACAAGAAATAGGAGCAGGAGTAGACCATTCAGCCCCTCGAGTCTGCTATGTCAATAAGACCGTGGCTGACCTGTTTGTGTTTCATTGAATCACACAGTGCAGAAGAGACCCTTCAGCCCATCGAATCCGCACTGACACGTGAGAAACACCTGACCTACCTCCCTAAACCCATTTACCAGCACTTGGCCCCATAGCCTTGAATGTTATGCTGTGCCAAGTGCTCATCCAGGTACTTTTTAAAGGATGTGAGGCAACCCACCTCCACCACCCTCCCAGGCAGCGCATTCCAGACCCTCACCACCCTCTGGGTAAAAAAAGCTTCTCCTCACATACCCCCCCTAAACCTCCTGCCCCTCACCTTGAACTTATGTCCCCTCGTGACTGACCCTTCAACTAAAGGGGAACAGCCGCTCCCTATCCACCCTGTCCATGCCCCTCATAATCTTGTACACCTCGATCAGGTCGCCCCTCAGTCTTCTCTGCTCCAACGAAAACAACCCAAGTCTATCCGACCTCTCTTCATAGCTAAAATGTTTCATCCCAGGCAACATCCTGGTGAATCTCCTCTGCACCCTCTCCAGTGCAATCACATCCTTCCTATAATGTGTCGACCAGAACTGCGCCCAGTACTCCAGCTGTGGCCTCACCAAGGTTCTGTACAACTCCAACATCACCTCCCTACTTTTCTAATCTGTGCCTCGATTACGTTTGGATTTCCACACTCCCATCTACCCCCACCGATAAACTTCGATTCCCTTGCCTAACAAGAATCTACCGACCCCCTGCCTTAAAAATATTCAAAGCCCCCTCCCCCCACTGCCTCCTGGGGCCGTGTTCTGTGGGCCCTCCCCCTTGCTTGAACTTCCCCGGTCCCAGCGTCTCAGACGCTCTCCCTCTTTCCTTTCCTTTCTCCTCCGACCCAAAACCTTTCCGGTAGCAACCGAACTTTGGCCAATTCAATTTGCCCCAGCCCCTGGCGGACCTCTGGTCTCTCTGGTGTGCCTTCCGGCTTCTCAAGTGCTGCACTATGTCTGCTTTCCTCACCCCCCCTCCCCCCTTCCCCATCCCCGACGGGTGATCCTGAGCTCTAGCCCCGTGTGTGGGTCAGAAGCCGGAGCGGCCGGGAGGGGACGTTAAAGCCGGCCGCTGGCCGAGTTTGCGCTGTGAAATGTGATCCTGCGCTGGCCCAGCGTGAGGCGCTACCGCCCGGTGTGTTTTCCGTGCATGGGATGGGGTGGGGGTGGGGTGATGTGGGAATGCTCTTGGGCGGCGGGCCCAATGGGAACCCGGCGGGAGGGAGTTGTGGGGGAACGCTGGGGGAACTGCTTGGAAGGGACCCCAGCAAACATCCTGGTGCATAGACATGGCCTCTGCACCCGGTGCTCACGGAAGGCGGGAGGGTGAGTCGGGTGGGCACTCTGCACCTCTTCCCACCACCCCCCCCACACCCACATTCATTTCTCAGATGAGTGCCTGGGAGTGCCAGGCGGCATATCCCCATGCCCAGAGATGGCAAGAGAAGGCCACCCCTGATTGACCAAGAAGGTCTGCACAGAGGTCGTTGCCCATGTCGGTGGGCACGATGTGGTGCGCAGGCAAGTGGCTTCAGTGCTGCTAAAAGGTCCAATGGTCCGCTGCAGTCAGCAAGGGGGTGAGTGCAAAAATGGGCATGGTCCTGTGCGGAGAGCTGTCGCCAGATGCCCGTTGCTTGGAGCGTTCAGGGGTCTAAGAGTGTGGACGCCAACTGGCACTGAAGCCCTGCCCTGCCAAGGCCGGGTTGTCAGCACGGCTGGACTCAGTGCATTGCAGGGTGAGATGTGCCACAGTGACACAGCCCGCCCAATGCCCGGCTGGGAGGGCAGAGGGGGTAAACCAGGAAAGGAGCTTCAGGGAGACGGGGCAACAATGAGGTAATTTTCCCTGTGAGAAGAAGGGAGTTATAACACCGCGGAGCACCGCAGGATGGGTGGAGGAGGCGAATCTCTGCTTCCCCACTAAGCACGAGAGGATGACTGGAGCCGGAACGCCAGCGGCCTGCTCGGTTCCCTGGGCGCGGTGAGGGTGGGGGGTCTCGGATGAAGGTAAGGGTGCAGGTGCAGGTGACAGATGCGTGTGTGGTGGGTACCGGAAACACAATGGGCTCTTCTCACCAGGAACTGAAATGCTGTAGCCAGAGAGCCCATTGAAACTCCAATGCCGATGGCACCACGTGGCAGGTCTCCAGTCTCCTCAGCCCATCCAGCACTCACAGCGACTCTGAATGTACTGATCTTTGGCCTTCCTCCCGCAGATACACCCTCTGCAGGGGCTGCTGGTGACCCTGAGGACCCCCCCACCAACACCTCTCCATTTGAGCTCTGAGGAAGCCATCGCACCCACACCAGCATCACACCATCTCTCTGAACCAGGCACCAGCGCAGATACTCACACGTCAGTGGGCATTAGATATTCCGCTCTGCGGGTAATGCAGGGCGGTGAGGGCACATCTCACTCGCATGAGGAGCGGGTAGAGGCAGAGAGGGCGCAGGGAGCTGGCAGCGGTGGTGGTGGTGGGGGGGGGGGGGGGCACGGCTGGAGACCAGGACCATGCTGCGTCCGAGGCAGATGATGAGCCTCTGGAGTTGTCCCTCAAGGTGGTGAGCAGGGAGCCCCAGACGCGCCTTACGCTGGGCACCAGCTCCTCTGCCAGTGGCCACTGCATCTGATGATGACACGATGACTGAGAGGTGCCCAGCCGTGGGGCTGGAAGTACCCTCCCAGGGCAGAGCCTGCTCAGGCTCCAGTGGCCAGAGGACGATCGCCAAGGTCATCAGGGTCAGTATCCACTGCCAGTGAGGACTGGGGGCACACAGACCAAGCCCCTTGCAGATACAAGCTGAAAGCACCTTGAGCGCAACAGGGGCTCTGTGACGGGTGATATTATTGGTGTTAATGAGTAGGTATCAGATGCAGCACCGGCTTGTAAAAGCATAGCATTGTGTGGTGCTGGCGTACTGGGTTGGGTTCTCATTTATTGATGGTCAGCAAAGGAGACAGAGCCATTGGCTTGATGAGGCATTGATGCCTTGGGTGCCCAACTGAAGGCTCACTGGATCAGAGCGTCCCTGGAGTCTCTGCTCCATGAGGGTTCCTGTCCTCTGCCTCAAGGTCCCTCAACCTGTGCCTCCCCAGGCTCTTCCTCTGAGCCCGTCACTGAGTCATCCTCCGTGGCCTGTGGAGCTGCCTCACCTTCCTGTGGCTTCCCTCCTTGCCAGAGCCCTTGCAGGGAGCCGCCCGCGATGACTTATGAGGGAGACACTCTCTGGAAGGTACTGCAATGCTCCCCCTGACCGGTCCAGGCATCCGCAGCCCGATGTTCCTCTCCACCTCCGCCCTCGTGGAGGCCTGACTCCTGCTGTATCCCTCCTCGGCCTCAGTTCTTGGCTGACGGAGTGGGGGGTCATCAGCCACCTCCTCAAGGGATAGCCCTCTTCACCCGGGGTGGGGTTAGGGGGGGCATCCATCCACTCATGCAGGGGCTAAGAGCAGCCTTGAGGCCTGTGAGTGCCGCACGATGGGAGAATTGTGTGAGCTCCCAGGGTAACGGGCACAAACTTGGAGAAGCTGTGACTACCCCCCCTCCCACTGAGCCCTGAAAGGAACCAGGGGGCAGAGAAGCTGAGGGTTGCTGTGATCTTCAAAGCCACCGGCATGTGGTGTCCACCCACCCCGTTGGAGGTGCCTTCCGGACCTATCATGTGCGCTTGAGGAGATGCCCCAGAGGGTGAAGGCAGGTCTGATGGTGGGGGAGTGGGGGGGGGGCAATGCTCTGAGGGCGATGGTGAGGGGGCGGTAAGGGACCCCGGTGTCGCTCCCTGCCAATGGCGCTTGCTGTGATCGAGTGGATGGCTGTGAGGCCAGCGATGAATCCATACGGGAGCGGTTTCTCCAGATCTTCACACCACAGCCCACAGGAAGGGGGTTAGTGAAAAATTATTACTTTAAACTCATTTGTGGGACGTTGGCCAGCATTTATCTCTCAACCCTAATTGCCCCTTGAGAAGGTGGTGGTGAGCTGCCTTCTTGAGCCGCTGCAGTCCATGTGGTGTAGGTACACCCACCGCGCTGTTAGGGAGGGAGTTCCAGGATTGTGACCCAGCGACAGTAAAGGAACGGCCGATATATTTCCAAGTCAGGATGGTGAGTGGCTCGGAGGGGAACTTCCAGGTGGTGGGTGTTCCCCATGTGTCTGCTGCCCTTGTCCTTCTAGATGGTAGAGGTGGTGGGTTTGGAAGGTGCTGTCGAAGGAGCCTTGGTGAGTTGCTGCAGTGCATCTTGTAGATGGTACACACGCTGCTGCTACTGTGCGTCGGTGGTGGAGGGAGTGAATGTTTGTGGATGGGGTGCCAATCAAGCAGGGCTGCTTTGTCCTGGACGTTGTCCAGCTTCTTGAGTGTTGTGGGAGCTGCGCTCATCCAGGCGAGTGGGAGTATCCCATCACACACGCTCCTTACCTGTTTTCCCAGTTGACAGGGATTAGCTCGAATTTAAATAGACTGACCTGGGCTGGACTGGAAAACTCACAACCTTCACTCTGTACAGCTCCTGCTCTGGAGCGATCATCTGATAAGTCACCTGACCCTGACCCTGCCCCAGGATTGGCTGCCCGCAGGCCATAGTTCAATAGCTAATCAGGGGTTAATTGGGCTCGCTAAGCAGCCAATTGACCCCCAACCTTTGGCGTGGGTGGTCAGGTCAGAGTGGGCAGCTCGAGTTTTCGCCCTTGGGGACTGACCACCACAACCCCCACCGTTCCCCCTTCCTAGACTCACTGCCTTCAGGAATCCCAGGCCCCCTTCATCTCCCTCGTCGCAGTTCCAGCAGCGGCCACCAACGCCGCTCGGCGCTGAGGGAGCTCCCGGCCAATCGGATCGGCCGGCAGCTCCGAGAGGGCGGGGCTTCCTCCCCGGTGAGAGTCGGGGGTGCCCACACTTGTTAAGCCCACCTATGCGCTGTTATGGCTGTGGGGGCAGCTCAATACCAGTTTTACTTCTTGTGGGGGTGGGGAGTAGGGTCGGGGTGGAGGGAGCTATCTGCCATCCCACACTTCCCCCCCCCACCCCACCCCTCACCCCCGCCTCCGGTGTCTGTGGTGCCTCTCAATAGTTGGAAACCGCACTGCGTCTCTGGAAGCAGTTCCGGAGTACAGGAGCTCAATCCCCGAGACTGAGGTCGTGGGTTACCGGGCAGCAGTGATCCCCCCCCCCCAAGCTCCTGTACCCTTCGTAGACTTGGACAACCTGGACTGGGCAGTGCCCTCCAACGGATCCTCCAAATCCAAGGGCAAGAAAGGTGGTCTAACCGGCGCCGTCCCTCCCTCTCCCAGGCCAACATGCCCTGCATTGAGGTGCCAGTCACCCCAAAGCAGCCCCGCCGGGCAGGAGGCGTCACTCGTAGGCCTGACACGTAGGCCTGAAGCAGCTCGGACCCCCCCCGGTCACGGGCAGGGAGACCCCAGGGGGACAGCGGGAAAAGCTTCGGGAATGTCCTCGAATCCCTCCCCCTTGAAGAGGTCAAACATTCCCCGCTGACTCGCAGGAGCCCCCCCCCGCCCACTACCCCCACCCCCCAGCTCTGTAACCAACCCAAATGGAGAAGGATCATTCGGAAAGACACCGAACGCATTGGGAGACTCCCTCGGGAAAGGTGGTCGAGGGAGTGTGTAGACCTCCCAAACAACCCCATCAACCCACCCCCACAACCGAGCAAGGCCTGTCCCCTGCGCGCGGGACTCATCGGCCACCTCGGGACGCGAGGCACCCCCATTCCCGAGGGACTGCCTCAGGAGGATGAGGGAGTGCCTCAGGAGGATGAGGGGCTGCCTCAGGAAGATGAGGGGTTGCCTCAGGAGGATGAGGGGCTGCCTCAGGAGGATGAGGGGCTGCCTCATGAGGATGAGGGAGTGCCTCATGAGGATGAGGGACTGCCTCAGGAGGATGAGGGGCCTGCCTCAGGAGGATGAGGGGCTGCCTCAGGAGGATGAGGGGCTGCCTCAGGAGGATGAGGGGCTGCCTCAGGAGGAGGGTACAGGCTCTGGTTCGTGGAGTTTGTTCATCTTGGAAGCAGAGG
>JANJGN010002736.1:0-60480 GCA_026770705.1 Isurus oxyrinchus
ACAGCGCTGTGGGTGTAACTACTCCACAGGGACAAAATCCTGGAACTCCCTCCCGAACAGGGCTGTGGATGTATCTACACCACAGGGGACAAAATACTGGGACTCCCTTTCTAAAAGCGCTGTGGGTGTACCTACACCACAGGGGAAAAAATATTGGAACGCCCTCCCTAACAGGGCTGTGGGTATAACTAAATCACAGAGGACAAAATCCTGGAACTCGCTCCATATCAGCACCGTGTGTTTATCTACACAACACGGACAATATCCTGGAAATCCCTCCCTAACAGCGCTGTGGGTGTACATACACCACAGGGACAAAATCCTGGAACTCCCTCCCTAACAGCGCTGTGGGTGTACCTACACCACAGCGACAAAATCCTGGAACTCCCTCCCCAACAGCGCTGTGGGTGTACCAACAAAACAGGGAACAAAATCCTGGAACTCCCTCCCTAACAGCGCTGTGGGTGTACGTACACCACAGGGGACAAAATCCTGGAACTCCCTCCCGAACAGCGCTGTGGGTGTACCTACACCACAGGGACAAAATCCTGGAACTCCATACCTAACAGCGCCGTGGGTGCACCTACACCACAGGGGACAAAATCCTGGAACTCCATCCCTAACCGCGCCGTGGGTGTACCTACAGCACAGGGGACAAAATCCTGGAAATCCCTCCTTAACAGCGCAGTGGGTGTACCTACACAACATGGGACAAAATCCTGGAAATCCCTCCCTAACAGCGCTGTGGGTGTACCTACACCACAGGGACAAAATCCTGGAATTCCTCCCTAACAGCGCTGTGGGTGTACCTACACCACAGGGACAAAATCCTGGAACTCCCTCCCTAACAGCGCCATGGGTGTACCTACAACACAGGTACAAAATCCTGGAACTCCCTCCCTAACAGCACTGTGGGTGTACCTACACCACAGGGACAAAATCCTGGAACTCCCTCCCTAACAGCGCTGTGGGTGTACCTACACAACACAGGGACAAAATCCTGGTCCTCACTCCCTAAAAACACTGTGGGTGTACACACACCACAGGGACAAAATCCTGGAACTCACTCCCTAACAGCGCTGTGGTTGTAACTACTCCACAGGGACAAAATCCTGGAACTCCCTCCCTAACAGCACTGTGGGTGTAACTACTCCACAGGGACAAAATCCTGGAACTCCCTCCCTAACAGCGCTGTGGGTGTAACTACTCCACAGGGACAAAATCCTGGAACTCCATCCCTAACAGGGCTGTGGGTGTAACTATATCACAGAGGACAAAATCCTGGAACTCGCTCCATATCAGCACCATGGGTGTACCAACACCAGAGAGGACAAAATCCTGGAACTCACTCCCTAACAGCGCTGTGGGTGTACATACACCACAGGGACAAAATCCTGGAACTCCCTCCCTAACAGCGCTGTGGGTGTACCTACACCACAAGGGAAAAAATCCTGGAACGTCCTCCCTAACAGGGCTGTGTAACTAAATCACAGAGGACAAAATCCTGGAACTCGCTCCATATCAGCACCGTGTGTTTATCTACACAACACGGACAATATCCTGGAACTCTCGCCCTAACAGCGCTGTGGTTGTACCTACACAACAGGGACAAAATCCTGGAACTCCCTCCCTAACAGCGCTGTGGGTGTACCTACACCACACAGGGACAAAATCCTGGAACTCCCTCCCTAACAGTGCTGTGGGTGTATCTACACCACAGGGACAAAATCCTGGAACTCCCTCCCTAACAGCGCCGTGGGTGTACCTACACCACAAGGGACAATATCCTAGAACTCCCGCCCTAACAGCGCTGTGGGTGTACCTACACCACAGGGGACAAAATACTGGGACGCCCTTTCGAAAAGCGCTGTGGGTGTACCTACACCACAAGGGAAAAAATCCTGGAACGTCCTCCCTAACAAGGCTGTGGGTGTAACTAAATCACAGAGGACAAAATCCTGGAACTCGCTCCATATCAGCACCGTGTGTTTATCTACACAACACGGACAATATCCTGGAACTCCCTCCCTAACAGCACTGTGGGCGTACCTACACCACAAGGGACAAAATCCTGGAACACCCTCCCTAACAGCGCTGTGGGTGTACCTACACAACAGGGGACAAAATCCTGGAAATCCCACCCTAACAGCGCCGTGGGTGTACCTACACAACAGGGGACAAAATCGTGGAACTCCCTCCCTAACAGCGCTGTGGGTGTACCTACACCACACAGGGACAAAATCCTGCTACTCACTCCCTAAAAACACTGTGGGTGTACACACACCACAGGGACAAAATCCTGGAACTCCCTCTCTAACATCACTGTGGGTGTACCTACACAACAGGGGACAAAATCCTGGAAATCCCTCTCTAACAGCGCCGTGGTTGTACCTACACCACAGGGACAAAATCCTGGAACTCCCTCCCTAACAGCGCTGTGGGTGTACCTACACCACAGGGAAAAAATCCTGGAACTACCTCCCTAACAGGGCTGTGGGTGTACCTACACCACACAGGGGACAAAATCCTGGAACTCCCTCCCTAACAGCGCTGTGGGTGTAACTACTCCACAGGGACAAAATCCTGGAACTCCCTCCCTAACAGGGTTGTGGATGTACCTACACCACAGGGGACAAAATACTGGGACTCCCTTTCTAAAAGCGCTCTGGGTGTACCTACACCACAGGGGAAAAAATATTGGAACGCCCTCCCTAACAGGGCTGTGGGTATAACTAAATCACAGAGGACAAAATCCTGGAACTCGCTCCATATCAGCACCGTGTATTTATCTACACAACACGGACAATATCCTGGAACTCCCTCCCTAACAGCACCGTGGGCGTACCTACAACACAAGGGGACAAAATCCTGGTACTCCCTCCCTAACAGCACTGTGGGTGTACCTACACCAGAGGGACAAAATCCTGGAAATACCTCCCTAAAAGCGCCGTGGGTGTACCTACACCACAGCGACAAAATCCTGGAACTCCCTCCCCAACAGCGCTGTGGGTGTACCTACACCACAGGGGACAAAATCCTGGAAATACCTCCCTAATAGCGCCGTGGGTGTACCTACACCACAGCGACAAAATCCTGGAACTCCCTCCCCAACAGCGCCGTGGGTGTACCAACAAAACAGGGAACAAAATCCTGGAACTCAATCCCTAACAGCGCCGTGGGTGTACCTACACCACAGGGGACAAAATCCTGGAAGTCCCTCCCTAACAGCGCTGTGGGTGTACCTACACCACAGGGGACAAAATCCTGGAAATCCCTCCCTAACAGTGCTGTGGGTGTACCTACACAACAGGGGACAAAATCCTGGAACTCCCTCTCTAACAGCGCTGTGCGTGTACCTACACAACAGGGACAAAATCCTGGAATTCCTCCCTAACAGCGCTGTGGGTGTACCTACACCACAGGGACAAAATCCTGGAACTCCCTCCCTAACAGCGTCGTGGGTGTACCTACAACACAGGGACAAAATCCTGGAACTCCCTCCCTAACAGCACTGTGGGTGTACCTACACCACAGGGACAAAATCCTGGAACTCCCTCCCTAACAGCGCTGTGGGTGTACCTACACCACAGAGGGACAAACATCCTGGTACTCACTCCCTAAAAACACTGTGGGTGTACACACACCACAGGGACAAAATCCTGGAACTCCCTCTCTAACATCACTGTGGGTGTACCTACACCACACAGGGACAAAATCCTGGAACTCCGGCCCTAACAGCGCTGTGGGTGTACCTACACCACAAGGGACAAAATCCTGGAACTCCCGCCCTAACAGCGCTGTAGGTGTACCTACACCACAGGGGACAAAATACTGGGACTCCCTTTCTAAAAGCGCTGTGGGTGTACCTACACCACAAGGGAAAAAATCCTGGAACGTCCTCCCTAACAGGGCTCTGGGTATAACTAAATCACAGAGGACAAAATCCTGGAACTCGCTCCATATCAGCACCGTGTGTTTATCTACACAACACGGACAATATCCTGCAACTCCCCCCCGAACAGCGCTGTGGGTGTAACTACTCCACAGGGACAAAATCCTGGAACTCCCTCCCTAACAGTGCTGTGGGTGTACCTACACCACAGGAGACAAAATCCTGGAACTCCCGCCCTAACAGCGCTGTGCGTGTACCTGCTACACAGGGACAAAATCCTGGACTCCCTCCCTAACAGCGCTGTGGGTGTATCTACACCACAGGGGACAAAATCCTGGAACTACCTCCCTAACAGCGCTGTGGGTGTAACTACTCCACAGGGACAAAATCCTGGAACTCCCTCCCTAACAGGGCTGTGGGTGTACCTACACCACACAGCGGACAAAATCCTGGAACTCCCTCCCTAACAGCGCTGTGGGTGTAACTACTCCACAGGGACAAAATCCTGGAACTCCCTCCCTAACAGGGCTGTGGGTGTAACTATAACACAGAGGACAAAATCCTGGAACTCGCTCCATATCAGCACCGTGGGTGTACCAACACCAGAGAGGACAAAATCCTGGAACTCACTCCCTAACAGCGCTGTGGGTGTACATATAGCACCGGGGACAAAAGGCTGGAACTCGCTCCCTAACAGTGTTGTGGGTGTACCTATATCAAATGGCAAAATCCTGGAACTCCCTCCCTAATCGAGCCGTGGGAATACCCATACCACATGGGCAAAATCCTGGAACTCCCTCCCTAACAGCGCCGTGGGTGTACCTATACCATAGGGTCAAAATCCTGGAACTCCCTCCCTAACAGCGCCGTGGGTGTACCTACAACACAGGGGACAAAATGCTGGAACCTCGCTCCCTTTTTGCGCTGTGGGTGTACCTACACCACACAGGGACAAAATCCTGGTACTCACTCCCTAAAAACACTGTGGGTGTACACACACCACACGGACAAAATCCTGGAACTCCCTCTCTAACATCACTGTGGGTGTACACACACCACAGGGACAAAATCCTGGAACTCCCTCCTTAACAGCGCAGTGGGTGCACCTACACCACAGTGGACAAAATCCTGGAACTCCAGCCTAACAGCGCTGTGGGTGTACCTACACCACAGGGACAAAATACTGGGACTCCCTTTCTAAAAGCGCTGTGGGTGTACCTACACCACAGGGGAAAAAATATTGGAACGCCTTCCCTAACAGGGCTGTGGGTATAACTAAATCACAGAGGACAAAATCCTGGAACACGCTCCACATCAGCACCGTGTGTTTATCTACACAACACGAACAATATCCTGGAACACCCTCCCTAACAGGGCTGTGGGTATAACTAAATCACAGAGGACAAAATGCTGGAACACGCTCCATATCAGCACCGTGTGCTTATCTACACAACACGGACAATATCCTGGAACACCCTCCCTTACAGCACCGTGGGCGTACCTACACCACAAGGGACAAAATCCTGGAACACCCCTCCCTAACAGCACTGTGGGTGTACCTACACTACAGCGGACAAAATCCTGGAAATCCCTCCCTAACAGCGCCGTGGGTGTACCTACACCACAGGGACAAAATGCTGGAACTCCCTCCCTAACAGCGCTGTGGGTGTACCTACACCACACAGGGACAAAATCCTGGTACTCACTCCCTAAAAACACTGTGGGTGTACACACACCACAGGGACAAAATCCTGGAACTCCCTCTCTAACATCACTGTGGGTGTACCTACACAACAGGGGACAAAATCCTGGAAATCCCTCTCTAACAGCGCCGTGGTTGTACCTACACCACTGGGACAAAATCCTGGAACTCCCTCCCTAACAGCGCTGTGGGTGTACCTACACCACACAGGGACAAAATCCTGGAACTCCCTCCCTAACAGTGCTGTGGGTGTATCTACACCACAGGGGACAAAATCCTGGAACTCCCTCCCTAACAGCGCCATGGGTGTACCTACACCACAAGGACAAAATCCTGGAACTCCCGCCCTAACCGCGCTGTGGGTGTACATACACCACAGGGGACAAAATACTGGGACTCCATTTCTAAAAGCGCTGTGGGTGTACCTACACCACAAGGGAAAAAATCCTGGAACGTCCTCCCTAACAGGGCTGTGTGTATAACTAAATCACAGAGGACAAAATCCTGGAACTCGCTCCATATCAGCACCGTGTGTTTATCTACACAACACGGACAATATCCTGGAACTCCCTCCCTAACAGCGCTGTGGGTGTAACTACTCCACAGGGACAAAATCCTGGAACTCCCTCCCTAACAGCGCTGTGGGTGTACCTACACCACAGGGGACAAAATCCTGGAACTCCCTCCCTAACAGCGCTGTGGGTGTAACTACTCCACAGGGACAAAATCCTGGAACTCCACCCTAACAGCGCTGTGGGTGTAACTACTCCACAGGGACAAAATCCTTGAACTCCCTCCCTAACAGCACTGTGGGTGTAACTACTCCACAGGGACAAAATCCTGGAACTCCCTCCCTAACAGCGCTGTGGGTGTAACTACTCCACAGGGACAAAATCCTGGAACTCCCTCCCTAACAGGGCTGTGGGTGTAACTATATCACAGAGGACAAAATCCTGGAACTCGCTCCATATCAGCACCGTGGGTGTACCAACACCAGAGAGGACAAAATCCTGGAACTCACTCCCTAACAGCGCTGTGGGTGTACATACACCACAGGGACAAAATCCTGGAACTCCCTCCCGAACAGCACTGTGGGTGTACCTACACCACAAGGGAAAAAATCCTGGAACGTCCTCCCTAACAGGGCTGTGTGTATAACTAAATCACAGAGGACAAAATCCTGGAACTCGCTCCATATCAGCACCGTGTGTTTATCTACACAACACGGACAATATCCTGGAACTCCCGCCCTAACAGCGCCGTGGTTGTACCTACACCACAGGGACAAAATCCTGGAACTCCCTCCCTAACAGCGCTGTGGGTGTACCTACACCACACAGGGACAAAATCCTGGAACTCCCTCCCTAACAGTGCTGTGGGTGTATCTACACCACAGGGGACTAAATCCTGGAACTCCCTCCCTAACAGCGCCGTGGGTGTACATACACCACAAGGGACAAAATCCAGGAACTCCCGCCTTAACAGCGCTGTGGGTGTACCTACACCACACAGGGGACAAAATCCTGGAACTCCCTCCCTAACAGCGCTGTGGGTGTAACTACTCCACAGGGACAAAATCCTGGAACTCCCTCCCTAACAGGGCTGTGGGTGTAACTATATCACAGAGGACAAAATCCTGGAACTCGCTCCAAATCAGCACCGTGGGTGTACCTACACCACAGTGACAAAATCCTGGAACTCCCTCCCTAACAGGGCTGTGAGTGTAACTATATCACAGAGGACAAAATCCTGGAACTCGCTCCATATCAGCACCGTGGGTGTACCAACACCAGAGAGGACAAAATCCTGGAACTCACTCCCTAACAGCGCTGTGGGTGTACATACAGCACAGGGGAAAAAATGCTGGAACTCGCTCCCTAACAGTGTTGTGGGTGTACCTATATCAAATGGGCAAAATCCTGGAACTCCCTCCCTAATAGAGCCGTGGGAATACCTATACCACATGGGCAAAATCCTGGAACTCCCTCCCTAACAGCGCCGTGGGTGAACCTATGCCATAGGGTCAAAATCCTGGAACTCCCTCCCTAACAGCGCCCTGGGTGTACCTACACCACAGGGGACAAAATGCTGGAACTCCCTCCCTAACAGCGCTGTGGGTGGACCTACACCACACAGGGACAAAATCCTGGTACTCACTCCCTAAAAACATTGTGGGTGTACACACACCACACGGACAAAATCCTGGAACTCCCACTCTAACATCACTGTGGGTGTACACGCACCACAGGGACAAAATCCTGGAACTCCCTCCCGAACAGGGCTGTGGATGTATCTACACCACAGGGGACAAAATACTGGGACTCCCTTTCTAAAAGCGCTGTGGGTGTACCTACACCACAGGCGAAAAAATATTGGAACGCCCTCCCTAACAGGGCTGTGGGTATAACTAAATCACAGAGGACAAAATCCTGGAACTCGCTCCATATCAGCACCGTGTGTTTATCTACACAACACGGACAATATCCTGGAAATCCCTCCCTAACAGCGCTGTGGGTGTACATACACCACAGGGACAAAATCCTGGAACTCCCTCCCTAACAGCGCTGTGGGTGTACCTACACCACAGCGACAAAATCCTGGAACTCCCTCCCCAACAGCGCTGTGGGTGTACCAACAAAACAGGGAACAAAATCCTGGAACTCCCTCCCTAACAGCGCTGAGGGTGTACCTACACCACAGGGGACAAAATCCTGGAACTCCCTCCCTAACAGCGCTGTGGGTGTACCTACACCACAGGGACAAAATACTGGAACTCCATCCCTAAAAGCGCCGTGGGTGCACCTACACCACAGGGGACAAAATCCTGGAACTCCATCCCTAACAGCGCCGTGGGTGTACCTACAGCACAGGGGACAAAATCCTGGAAATCCCTCCCTAACAGCGCAGTGGGTGTACCTACAAAAGAGGGGACAAAATCCTGGAAATCCCTCCCTAACAGCGCTGTGGGTGTACCTACACCACAGGGACAAAATCCTGGAATTCCTCCCTAACAGCGCTGTGGGTGTACCTACACCACAGGGACAAAATCCTGGAACTCCCTCCCTAACAGCGCCATGGGTGTACCTACAACACAGGTACAAAATCCTGGAACTCCCTCCCTAACAGCACTGTGGGTGTACCTACACCACAGGGACAAAATCCTGGAACTCCCTCCCTAACAGCGCTGTGGGAGTACCTACACCACACAGGGACAAAATCCTGGTCCTCACTCCCTAAAAACATTGTGGGTGTACACACACCACAGGGACAAAATCCTGGAACTCCCTCTCTAACATCACTGTTGGTGTACCTACACCACACAGGGACAAAATCCTGAAACTCCCGCACTAACAGCGCCGTGGGTGTACCTACACCACAAGGGACAAAATCCTGGAACTCCCGCCCTAACAACGCTGTGGGTGTACCTACACCACAGGGGACAAAATACTGGGACTCCCTTTCTAAAAGCGCTGTGGGTGTACCTCCACCACAAGGGAAAAAATCCTGGAACGTCCTCCCTAACAGGGCTGTGGGTGTAACTAAATCACAGAGGACAAAATACTGGAACTCGCTCCATATCAGCACCGTGTGTTTATCTACACAACACGGACAATATCCTGGAACTCCCTCCCTAACAGCACCGTGGGCGTACCTACAACACAAGGGACAAAATCCTGGAAATACCTCCCTAATAGCGCCGTGGGTGTACCTCCACCACAGCGACAAAATCCTGGAACTCCCTCCCCAACAGCGCCGTGGGTGTACCTACACCACAGGGGACAAAATCCTGGAAATACCTCCCTAATAGCGCCGTGGGTGTACCTCCACCACAGCGACAAAATCCTGGAACTCCCTCCCCAACAGCGCCGTGGGTGTACCAACAAAACAGGGAACAAAATCCTGGAACTCAATCCCTAACAGCGCTGTGGGTGTACCTACACCACAGGGGACAAAATCCTGGAACTCCCTCCCTAACAGCGCTGTGGGTGTACCTACACCACAGGGGACAAAATCCTGGAAATCCCTCCCTAACAGCGCCGTGGGTGTACCTACACAACAGGGCACAAAATCCTGGAACTCCCTCTCTAAAATCACTGTGGGTGTACCTACATCACAGGGACAAAATCCTGGTACTCCCTCCCTTACAGCGCCGTGGGTGCACCTGCACCTCAGAGGACAAATTCCTGGAAATACCCTCCCTAACAGCGTCGTGGATGTACCTACACCACAGGGACATAGTCCCAGAACGCTCTCCCTAAACAGCACTGTGGGTTTATCTACACAACACGGACAATATCCTGGAACTCCCTACCTAACAGCGCTGTGGATGTACCTACACCACAGCGGACAAAATTCCAGATCACCCTCCCTAACAGCGCTGTGTGTACCTACACCATGCGGACAAAATCCTTGAGCTGCCTACCTAACAGTGCCATGGATATACCTGCACCACAGGGACAAAATCGCGGAACTTCCTCCCTATCAGCGCCATGTGTGTACCTACACCACAGGGGACAAAATCCTGGAACTCCCTCCCTAACAGCGCAGTGGTCTTATCTACACCACTGAGACATAATCCTGGAACTCCATTCCCTAAAAGCGCTGTGGGTGTACGCACACCACAGGGACAAAATCCTGGAACTCCCTCCCTAAACAGCACTGTGTGTTTATCTACACAACACGGACAATATCCTGGAACTCATTCGCCAACAGCACCGTGGGTATACCTACAAAAAGGGGGACAATATCCAGGAACTCCCTCCCTAGCATCACCGTGGTTGTACATACACCAAAGGGAACAAAATCCTGGAAGTCCCTCCCTAACAGCACCGTGGGTGTATCGACACCACAGGGGACAAAATCCTGGAAATCCCTCCCTAACAGCACCATGGGTGTAGCTACACCACAGGGACAAAATCCTGGAACTCGCTCCTAACAGCGCTGTGGGTGTACCTACACCAGAGAGGGGACAAAATCCTGGAACTCCTCCCGAACAGCGCTGTGTGTGTACCTACACCACAGGGACAAAATCCTGGAACTCCCTCCCTAACAGCGCCGTGGGTGTACCTACACCACAGGGGACAAAATCCTGAAACTCCCTAACACCGCCGTGGGTGTACCTACACCACAGGGACAAAATCCTGGAACTCCCTCCCTAACAGCACTGTGGGTGTACCTACACCACAGGGACAAAATCCTGGAACTCCCTCCCTAACAGCACTGTGGGTGTACCTACACCACAGAGGGGACAAAATCCTGGAACTCCCTCCCTAACAGCGCTGTGCGTGTACCTACACCACACCAGGGACAAAATCCTGGAACTCCCTCCCTAACAGCGCTGTGGGTGTACCTACACCACAGGGACAAAATACTGGAACTCCATCCCTAAAAGCGCCGTGGGTGCACCTACACCACAGGGGACAAAATCCTGGAACTCCATCCCTAACAGCGCCGTGGGTGTACCTACAGCACAGGGGACAAAATCCTGGAAATCCCTCCCTAACAGCGCAGTGGGTGTACCTACACAAGAGGGGACAAAATCCTGGAAATCCCTCCCTAACAGCGCTGTGGGTGTACCTACACCACAGGGACAAAATCCTGGAATTCCTCCCTAACAGCGCTGTGGGTGTACCTACACCACAGGGACAAAATCCTGGAACTCCCTCCCTAACAGCGCCATGGGTGTACCTACAACACAGGTACAAAATCCTGGAACTCCCTCCCTAACAGCACTGTGGGTGTACCTACACCACAGGGACAAAATCCTGGAACTCCCTCCCTAACAGCGCTGTGGGAGTACCTACACCACACAGGGACAAAATCCTGGTCCTCACTCCCTAAAAACATTGTGGGTGTACACACACCACAGGGACAAAATCCTGGAACTCCCTCTCTAACATCACTGTTGGTGTACCTACACCACACAGCGACAAAATCCTGAAACTCCCGCACTAACAGCGCCGTGGGTGTACCTACACCACAAGGGACAAAATCCTGGAACTCCCGCCCTAACAACGCTGTGGGTGTACCTACACCACAGGGGACAAAATACTGGGACTCCCTTTCTAAAAGCGCTGTGGGTGTACCTCCACCACAAGGGAAAAAATCCTGGAACGTCCTCCCTAACAGGGCTGTGGGTGTAACTAAATCACAGAGGACAAAATACTGGAACTCGCTCCATATCAGCACCGTGTGTTTATCTACACAACACGGACAATATCCTGGAACTCCCTCCCTAACAGCACCGTGGCGTACCTACAACACAAGGGACAAAATCCTGGAAATACCTCCCTAATAGCGCCGTGGGTGTACCTCCACCACAGCGACAAAATCCTGGAACTCCCTCCCCAACAGCGCCGTGGGTGTACCTACACCACAGGGGACAAAATCCTGGAAATACCTCCCTAATAGCGCCGTGGGTGTACCTCCACCACAGCGACAAAATCCTGGAACTCCCTCCCCAACAGCGCCGTGGGTGTACCAACAAAACAGGGAACAAAATCCTGGAACTCAATCCCTAACAGCGCTGTGGGTGTACCTACACCACAGGGGACAAAATCCTGGAACTCCCTCCCTAACAGCGCTGTGGGTGTACCTACACCACAGGGGACAAAATCCTGGAAATCCCTCCCTAACAGCGCCGTGGGTGTACCTACACAACAGGGGACAAAATCCTGGAACTCCCTCTCTAAAATCACTGTGGGTGTACCTACATCACAGGGACAAAATCCTGGTACTCCCTCCCTTACAGCGCCGTGGGTGCACCTGCACCTCAGAGGACAAATTCCTGGAAATACCCTCCCTAACAGCGTCGTGGATGTACCTACACCACAGGGACATAGTCCCAGAACGCTCTCCCTAAACAGCACTGTGGGTTTATCTACACAACACGGACAATATCCTGGAACTCCCTACCTAACAGCGCTGTGGATGTACCTACACCACAGCGGACAAAATTCCAGATCACCCTCCCTAACAGCGCTGTGTGTACCTACACCATGCGGACAAAATCCTTGAGCTGCCTACCTAACAGTGCCATGGATATACCTGCACCACAGGGACAAAATCGCGGAACTTCCTCCCTATCAGCGCCATGTGTGTACCTACACCACAGGGGACAAAATCCTGGAACTCCCTCCCTAACAGCGCCGTGGGTGTACCTACACCACAGGGGACAAAATCCTGAAACTCCCTAACACCGCCGTGGGTGTACCTACACCACAGGGACAAAATCCTGGAACTCCCTCCCTAACAGCACTGTGGGTGTACCTACACCACAGGGACAAAATCCTGGAACTCCCTCCCTAACAGCACTGTGGGTGTACCTACACCACAGAGGGGACAAAATCCTGGAACTCCCTCCCTAACAGCGCTGTGCGTGTACCTACACCACACCAGGGACAAAATCCTGGAACTCCATCCCGAACAGCGCTGTGGGTGTATCTACACCACAGGGGAAAAAATTCTGAGACTCCCTCCCTAAAAGCACTGAGGATGTACCTACACCACAGAGGACAAATTCCTGGAACTCCCTCCCTAACAGCGCTGTGGGTGTACCGACACCACAGGGACAAAATCCCAGAACGCTCTCCCTAAACAGCACCGTGGGTTTATCTACACAACACGGACAATATCCTGGAACTCCCACGCTAACAGTGCTGTGGAAGTACCTGCACCACAGGGGACAAAATTCCAGATCAACCTCCCTAACAGCGCTGTGGGTGTCAGTACACCATGCGGACAAAATCCTGGAACTCCCTCCCTAACAGCACTGTGGGTGTACCTACACCACATGGGCAAAATCCTGGAACTCCCTCCCTAACAGCACTGTGGGTGTACCTACACCACAGAGGGGGCAAAATCCTGGAACTCCCTGCCTAACAGCACTGTGGGTGTACCTACACCACAGACGGGACAAAATCCTGGAACACCCTACCTAACAGCGCCGTGCGTGTACATACACCAAAGGGAACTAAATCCTGGAACACCCTACCTAACATCGCAATGGATGTACCAACACCAGAGAGAACAAAATCCTGGAACTCACTCCCTAACAGCGCTGTGGCTGAACATACAGCACGGGGGACAAAATGCTGGAACTCGCTCCCTAACAGCGCTGTGGGTGTACCTATACCAAATGGGCAAAATCCTGGAACTCCCTCCCTAATAGCGCCGTGGGAATACCTATACCACACATGGGCAAAATCCAGGAACTCCCTCCCTAACAGGGTCATGGTTGTACCTTTACCATAGGGGACAAAATCCTGGAACTCCCTCCCTAACAGCGCTGTGGATGTACCTACACTACAGGGGACAAAATCCTGGAAATCCCTCCCTAACAGCGCCGAGGGTGTACCTACACCTCAGAGGACAAATTCCTGGAAATACCCTCCCTAACAGCGTCGTGGGTGTACCTACACCACAGGGACATAGTCCCAGAACGCTCTCCCTAAACAGCACTGTGGGTTTATCTACACAACACAGACAATATCCTGGAACTCCCTACCTAACAGCGCTGTGGATGTACCTACACCACAGCGGACAAAATTCCAGATCACCCTCCCTAACAGCGCTGTGTGTACCTCCACCATGCGGACAAAATCCTTGATCTTCCTCCGAAAAGCGATATGGGTGTACCTACACCACAGGGACAAAAAACTGGAACGCCGTCCCTAACAGCGCCGTGGGTGTCACTACACCATGCGGACAAAATCCTGGAACTCCCTCCCTAACAGCACCGTGGGTGTACCTACACCACAGGGGACAAAATACTGGAACAGACTAACTAACAGCGCCGTGGGTGTACCTACACCAGAGAGGACCCCTCTCACTCTGCCCCTCTCACTCTGCCCCTCTCACTCTGCCCCTCCCACGCTGCCCCTCTCTCACTCTGCCCCTCTCTCACTCTGCCCCTCTCTCACTCTGCCCCTCTCTCACTCTGCCCCTCTCTCACTCTGCCCCTCTCTCTCTGCCCCTCTCACTCTGCCCCTCTCACTCTGCCCCTCTCACTCTGCCCCTCTCACTCTGCCCCTCTCAATCCGAACCTCTCACTCTGCCCCCTCACTCCGCCCCTCTCACTCTGTCCCTCTCACTCTGTCCCTCTCTCTCTGCCCCTCCCACTCTGCCCCTCTCACTCTGCCCCTCCCACTCTGCCCCTCTCACTCAACCCCTCTCACTCTGCCTCTCTCACTCTGCCCCTCTCACTCTGCCCCCCTCACTCTGCCCCCCTCACTCTGCCCCTCTCACTCTGCCTCTCTCACTCTGTCCCTCTCACTCTGCCCCTCTCAATCCGAACCTCTCACTCTGCCCCCTCACTCCGCCCCTCTCACTCTGTCCCTCTCACTCTGTCCCTCTCTCTCTGCCCCACCCACTCTGCCCCTCTCACTCTGCCCCTCCCACATTGCCCCTCTCACTCAACCCCTCTCACTCTGCCTCTCTCACTCTGCCCCTCTCACTCTGCCCCCCTCACTCTGCCCCTCTCACTGCGCCCCTCTCACTCTGTCCCTCTCACTCTGTCCCTCTCACTCTGTCCCTCTCACTCTGCCCCTCTCACTCTGATCCTCTCACTCTGCCCCTCTCACTCTGCCCCTCTCACTCTGCCCCTCTCACTCCGCCTCTCTCTCTCCGCCTCTCTCACTCTGCCCCTCTCACTCTGCCCCTCTCACACCGCCTCTCTCACTCCGCCTCTCTCACTCCGCCCCCCTCACTCCGCCTCTCTCAGTCCGCCTCTCTCACTCTGCCCCTCTCACTCTGCCCCTCTCACTCAGCCCCCTCACTCTGCCCCTCTCACTCTGCCCCTCTCACTCAGCCCCTCTCACTCCGCCTCTCACTCCGCCCCTCTCATTCTGCCCCCTCACTCTGCCCCTCTCACTCTGCCTCTCTCACTCTGCGTCTCACTCTGCCATTCTCACTCTGCCCCTCCCACTCCGCCCCTCTCACTCCGCCCCTCTCACTCCGCCCCTCTCACTCCGCCTCTCTCTCTCTGCCTCTCTCACTCTGCCCCTCTCTCTCTTCCTCTCTCACTCAGCCCCTCTCACTCCGCCTCTCTCTCTCTGCCTCTCTCTCTCTGCCTCTCTCACTCTGTCCCTCTCTCTCTTCCTCTCTCACTCAGCCCCTCTCACTCTGCCTCTCTCACTCTGCCCCTCTCACTCTGTCCCTCTCACTCTGCCACTCTCACTCTGCCCCTCTCACTCTGCCCCTCTCACTCTGCCCCTCTCTCTCTGCCCCTCTCTCTCTGCCCCCTCAATCTGCCCCTCTCACTCTGCCCCTCTCTCTTCCTCTCTCACTCTGCCCCTCTCACTCTGCCCCTCTCACTCTGCCCCTCTCACTCTGCCCCACTCACTCTGCCCCTCTCAATCTCTGACCCTCTCACTCTGTCCATCTCACTCAGCCCCTCTCTCACTGCCTCTCTCACTCTGCCCCTCTCACTCTGTCCCTCTCAAAATGCCTCTCTCACTCTGCCTCTCTCACTCTGCCCTCTCACTCTGCCCTCTCACTCTGCCCCTCTCACTCTGCCCATCTCACTCTGCCCATCTCACTCTGCCCCTCTCACTCTGCCTCTCTCACTCTGTCCCACTCACTCTGCCTCTCCCACTCTGCCTCTCTCACTCTACCCCCTCACTCCGCCCCCTCACTCTGCCCCTCACTCTACCCTTCTCACTCTGCCTCTCTCACTCTGCCCTCTCACTCTGCCCCTCTATCTCTGCCCCTCTCACTCTGCCCCTCTCACTCTGCCCCTCTCTCACTCTGCCCCTCTCTCACTCTGCCCCTCTCTCTCTGCCCCTCTCACTCTGCCCCTCTCACTCTGCCCCTCTCACTCTGCCCCTCTCAATCCGAACCTCTCACTCTGCCCCCTCACTCCGCCCCCTCACTCTGTCCCTCTCACTCTGTCCCTCTCTCTCTGCCCCTCCCACTCTGCCCCTCTCACTCTGCCCCTCCCACATTGCCCCTCTCACTCAACCCCTCTCACTCTGCCTCTCTCACTCTGCCCCTCTCACTCTGCCCCCCTCACTCTGCCCCCCTCACTCTGTCTCTCTCACTCTGTCCCTCTCACTCTGCCCCTCTCAATCCGAACCTCTCACTCTGCCCCCTCACTCCGCCCCTCTCACTCTGTCCCTCTCACTCTGTCCCTCTCTCTCTGCCCCACCCACTCTGCCCCTCTCACTCTGCCCCTCCCACATTGCCCCTCTCACTCAACCCCTCTCACTCTGCCTCTCTCACTCTGCCCCTCTCACTCTGTCCCTCTCTCTCTGCCCCACCCACTCTGCCCCTCTCACTCTGCCCCGCCCACATTGCCCCTCTCACTCAACCCCTCTCACTCTGCCTCTCTCACTCTGCCCCTCTCACTCTGCCCCCCTCACTCTGCCCCCCCCACACTGCCCCTCTCACTGCGGCCCTCTCACTCTGTCCCTCTCACTCTGTCCCTCTCACTCTGTCCCTCTCACTCTGCCCCTCTCACTCTGATCCTCTCACTCTGCCCCTCTCACTCTGCCCCTCTCACTCCGCCTCTCTCTCTCCGCCTCTCTCACTCCGCCCCTCTCACTCCGCCTCTCTCACTCCGCCTCTCTCACTCCGCCCCCCTCACTCCGCCTCTCTCACTCCGCCCCCCTCACTCCGCCTCTCTCACTCCGCCTCTCTCACTCTGCCCCTCTCACTCTGCCCCTCTCACTCAGCCCCCTCACTCTGCCCCTCTCACTCTGCCCCTCTCACTCTGCCCCTCTCACTCAGCCCCTCTCACTCCGCCTCTCACTCCGCCCCTCTCATTCTGCCCCCTCACTCTGCCCCTCTCACTCTGCCTCTCTCACTCTGCGTCTCACTCTGCCATTCTCACTCTGCCCCTCCCACTCCGCCCCTCTCACTCCGCCCCTCTCACTCCGCCCCTCTCACTCCGCCTCTCTCTCTCTGCCTCTCTCACTCTGCCCCTCTCTCTCTTCCTCTCTCACTCTGCCCCTCTCACTCTGCCTCTCTCACTCTGTCCCTCTCACTCTGCCCCTCTCAATCCGAACCTCTCACTCTGCCCCCTCACTCCGCCCCTCTCACTCTGTCCCTCTCACTCTGTCCCTCTCTCTCTGCCCCACCCACTCTGCCCCTCTCACTCTGCCCCTCCCACATTGCCCCTCTCACTCAACCCCTCTCACTCTGCCTCTCTCACTCTGCCCCTCTCACTCTGCCCCCCTCACTCTGCCCCCCCCACTCTGCCCCTCTCACTGCGCCCCTCTCACTCTGTCCCTCTCACTCTGTCCCTCTCACTCTGCCCCTCTCACTCTGATCCTCTCACTCTGCCCCTCTCACTCTGCCCCTCTCACTCCGCCTCTCTCTCTCCGCCTCTCTCACTCTGCCCCTCTCACTCTGCCCCTCTCACTCCGCCTCTCTCACTCCGCCTCTCTCACTCCGCCCCCCTCACTCCGCCTCTCTCACTCCGCCTCTCTCACTCCGCCCCTCTCACTCCGCCCCTCTCACTCAGCCCCCTCACTCCGCCTCTCTCACTCCGCCTCTCTCACTCTGCCCCTCTCACTCTGCCCCTCTCACTCAGCCCCCTCACTCTGCCCCTCTCACTCTGCCCCTCTCACTCAGCCCCTCTCACTCCGCCTCTCACTCCGCCCCTCTCATTCTGCCCCCTCACTCTGCCCCTCTCACTCTGCCTCTCTCACTCTGCGTCTCACTCTGCCATTCTCACTCTGCCCCTCCCACTCCGCCCCTCTCACTCCGCCCCTCTCACTCCGCCCCTCTCACTCCGCCTCTCTCTCTCTGCCTCTCTCACTCTGCCCCTCTCTCTCTTCCTCTCTCACTCTGCCCCTCTCACTCTGCCTCTCTCACTCTGTCCCTCTCACTCTGCCCCTCTCAATCCGAACCTCTCACTCTGCCCCCTCACTCCGCCCCTCTCACTCTGTCCCTCTCACTCTGTCCCTCTCTCTCTGCCCCACCCACTCTGCCCCTCTCACTCTGCCCCTCCCACATTGCCCCTCTCACTCAACCCCTCTCACTCTGCCTCTCTCACTCTGCCCCTCTCACTCTGCCCCCCTCACTCTGCCCCCCCCACTCTGCCCCTCTCACTGCGCCCCTCTCACTCTGTCCCTCTCACTCTGTCCCTCTCACTCTGCCCCTCTCACTCTGATCCTCTCACTCTGATCCTCTCACTCTGCCCCTCTCACTCTGCCCCTCTCACTCCGCCTCTCTCTCTCCGCCTCTCTCACTCTGCCCCTCTCACTCTGCCCCTCTCACTCCGCCTCTCTCACTCCGCCTCTCTCACTCCGCCCCCCTCACTCCGCCTCTCTCACTCCGCCTCTCTCACTCCGCCCCTCTCACTCCGCCCCTCTCACTCAGCCCCCTCACTCTGCCCCTCTCACTCTGCCCCTCTCACTCAGCCCCTCTCACTCCGCCTCTCACTCCGCCCCTCTCATTCTGCCCCCTCACTCTGCCCCTCTCACTCTGCCTCTCTCACTCTGCGTCTCACTCTGCCATTCTCACTCTGCCTCTCTCTCTCTGCCTCTCTCACTCTGCCCCTCTCTCTCTTCCTCTCTCACTCAGCCCCTCTCACTCCGCCCCTCTCACTCCGCCTCTCTCTCTCTGCCTCTCTTTCTCTGCCTCTCTCACTCTGTCCCTCTCTCTCTTCCTCTCTCACTCAGCACCTCTCACTCTGCCTCTCTCACTCTGCCCCTCTCACTCTGTCCCTCTCACTCTGCCACTCTCACTCTGCCCCTCTCACTCTGCCCCTCTCACTCTGCCCCTCTCACTCTGCCCCTCTCTCTCTGCCCCCTCAATCTGCCCCTCTCACTCTGCCCCTCTCTCTTCCTCTCTCACTCTGCCCCTCTCACTCTGCCCCTCTCACTCTGCCCCTCTCACTCTGCCCCTCTCAATCTCTGACCCTCTCACTCTGTCCATCTCACTCAGCCCCTCTCTCACTGCCTCTCTCACTCTGCCCCTCTCACTCTGTCCCTCTCAAAATGCCTCTCTCACTCTGCCTCTCTCACTCTGCCCTCTCACTCTGCCCTCTCACTCTGCCCATCTCACTCTGCCCATCTCACTCTGCCCCTCTCACTCTGCCTCTCTCACTCTGTCCCACTCACTCTGCCTCTCCCACTCTGCCTCTCTCACTCTACCCCCTCACTCCGCCCCCTCACTCTGCCCCTCACTCTACCCCTCTCACTCTGCCTCTCTCACTCTGCCCTCTCACTCTGCCCCTCTATCTCTGCCCCTCTCACTCTGCCCCTCTCACTCTGCCCCTCTCTCACTCTGCCCCTCTCTCTCTGCCCCTCTCACTCTGCCCCTCTCACTCTGCCCCTCTCACTCTGCCCCTCTCACTCTGCCCCTCTCAATCCGAACCTCTCACTCTGCCCCCTCACTCCGCCCCTCTCACTCTGTCCCTCTCACTCTGTCCCTCTCTCTCTGCCCCTCCCACTCTGCCCCTCTCACTCTGCCCCTCCCACATTGCCCCTCTCACTCAACCCCTCTCACTCTGCCTCTCTCACTCTGCCCCTCTCACTCTGCCCCCCTCACTCTGCCCCTCTCACTCTGCCTCTCTCACTCTGTCCCTCTCACTCTGCCCCTCTCAATCCGAACCTCTCACTCTGCCCCCTCACTCCGCCCCTCTCACTCTGTCCCTCTCACTCTGTCCCTCTCTCTGCCCCACCCACTCTGCCCCTCTCACTCTGCCCCTCCCACATTGCCCCTCTCACTCAACCCCTCTCACTCTGCCTCTCTCACTCTGCCCCTCTCACTCTGCCCCCCTCACTCTGCCCCCCCCACTCTGCCCCTCTCACTGCGCCCCTCTCACTCTGTCCCTCTCACTCTGTCCCTCTCACTCTGTCCCTCTCACTCTGCCCCTCTCACTCTGATCCTCTCACTCTGCCCCTCTCACTCTGCCCCTCTCACTCTGCCCCTCTCACTCCGCCTCTCTCTCTCCGCCTCTCTCACTCCGCCCCTCTCACTCTGCCCCTCTCACTCCGCCTCTCTCACTCCGCCTCTCTCACTCCGCCCCCCTCACTCCGCCTCTCTCACTCCGCCTCTCTCACTCCGCCCCTCTCACTCCGCCCCTCTCACTCAGCCCCCTCACTCTGCCCCTCTCACTCTGCCCCTCTCACTCAGCCCCTCTCACTCCGCCTCTCACTCCGCCCCTCTCATTCTGCCCCCTCACTCTGCCCCTCTCACTCTGCCTCTCTCACTCTGCGTCTCACTCTGCCATTCTCACTCTGCCCCTCCCACTCCGCCCCTCTCACTCCGCCCCTCTCACTCCGCCCCTCTCACTCCGCCTCTCTCTCTCCGCCTCTCTCACTCTGCCCCTCTCTCTCTTCCTCTCTCACTCAGCCCCTCTCACTCCCCCCCTCTCACTCCGCCTCTCTCTCTCTGCCTCTCTCTCTCTGCCTCTCTCACTCTGTCCCTCTCTCTCTTCCTCTCTCACTCAGCCCCTCTCACTCTGCCTCTCTCACTCTGCCCCTCTCACTCTGTCCCTCTCACTCTGCCACTCTCACTCTGCCCCTCTCACTCTGCCCCTCTCACTCTGTCCCTCTCACTCTGCCACTCTCACTCAGCCCCTCTCACTCTGCCTCTCTCACTCTGCCCCTCTCACTCTGTCCCTCTCACTCTGCCACTCTCACTCTGCCCCTCTCACTCTGCCCCTCTCACTCTGCCCCTCTCTCTCTGCCCCTCTCTCTCTGCCCCCTCAATCTGCCCCTCTCACTCTGCCCCTCTCTCTTCCTCTCTCACTCTGCCCCTCTCACTCTGCCCCTCTCACTCTGCCCCTCTCACTCTGCCCCTCTCAATCTCTGACCCTCTCACTCTGCCTCTCTCACTCTGCCCTCTCACTCTGCCCTCTCACTCTGCCCCTCTCACTCTGCCCCTCTCACTCTGCCCATCTCACTCTGCCCATCTCACTCTGCCCCTCTCACTCTGCCCCTCTCACTCTGCCCCTCTCAATCCGAACCTCTCACTCTGCCCCCTCACTCCGCCCCTCTCACTCTGTCCCTCTCACTCTGTCCCTCTCTCTCTGCCCCTCCCACTCTGCCCCTCTCACTCTGCCCCTCCCACATTGCCCCTCTCACTCAACCCCTCTCACTCTGCCTCTCTCACTCTGCCCCTCTCACTCTGCCCCCCTCACTCTGCCCCCCTCACTCTGCCCCTCTCACTCTGCCTCTCTCACTCTGTCCCTCTCACTCTGCCCCTCTCAATCCGAACCTCTCACTCTGCCCCCTCACTCCGCCCCTCTCACTCTGTCCCTCTCACTCTGTCCCTCTCTCTGCCCCACCCACTCTGCCCCTCTCACTCTGCCCCTCCCACATTGCCCCTCTCACTCAACCCCTCTCACTCTGCCTCTCTCACTCTGCCCCTCTCACTCTGCCCCCCTCACTCTGCCCCCCCCACTCTGCCCCTCTCACTGCGCCCCTCTCACTCTGTCCCTCTCACTCTGTCCCTCTCACTCTGTCCCTCTCACTCTGCCCCTCTCACTCTGATCCTCTCACTCTGCCCCTCTCACTCTGCCCCTCTCACTCTGCCCCTCTCACTCCGCCTCTCTCTCTCCGCCTCTCTCACTCCGCCCCTCTCACTCTGCCCCTCTCACTCCGCCTCTCTCACTCCGCCTCTCTCACTCCGCCCCCCTCACTCCGCCTCTCTCACTCCGCCTCTCTCACTCCGCCCCTCTCACTCCGCCCCTCTCACTCAGCCCCCTCACTCTGCCCCTCTCACTCTGCCCCTCTCACTCAGCCCCTCTCACTCCGCCTCTCACTCCGCCCCTCTCATTCTGCCCCCTCACTCTGCCCCTCTCACTCTGCCTCTCTCACTCTGCGTCTCACTCTGCCATTCTCACTCTGCCCCTCCCACTCCGCCCCTCTCACTCCGCCCCTCTCACTCCGCCCCTCTCACTCCGCCTCTCTCTCTCCGCCTCTCTCACTCTGCCCCTCTCTCTCTTCCTCTCTCACTCAGCCCCTCTCACTCCCCCCCTCTCACTCCGCCTCTCTCTCTCTGCCTCTCTCTCTCTGCCTCTCTCACTCTGTCCCTCTCTCTCTTCCTCTCTCACTCAGCCCCTCTCACTCTGCCTCTCTCACTCTGCCCCTCTCACTCTGTCCCTCTCACTCTGCCACTCTCACTCTGCCCCTCTCACTCTGCCCCTCTCACTCTGTCCCTCTCACTCTGCCACTCTCACTCAGCCCCTCTCACTCTGCCTCTCTCACTCTGCCCCTCTCACTCTGTCCCTCTCACTCTGCCACTCTCACTCTGCCCCTCTCACTCTGCCCCTCTCACTCTGCCCCTCTCTCTCTGCCCCTCTCTCTCTGCCCCCTCAATCTGCCCCTCTCACTCTGCCCCTCTCTCTTCCTCTCTCACTCTGCCCCTCTCACTCTGCCCCTCTCACTCTGCCCCTCTCACTCTGCCCCTCTCAATCTCTGACCCTCTCACTCTGCCTCTCTCACTCTGCCCTCTCACTCTGCCCTCTCACTCTGCCCCTCTCACTCTGCCCCTCTCACTCTGCCCATCTCACTCTGCCCATCTCACTCTGCCCCTCTCACTCTGCCTCTCTCACTCTGTCCCACTCACTCTGCCTCTCCCACTCTGCCTCTCTCACTCTACCCCCTCACTCCGCCCCCTCACTCTGCCCCTCACTCTACCCCTCTCACTCTGCCTCTCTCACTCTGCCTCTCTCACTCTGCCCTCTCACTCTGCCCCTCTCACTCTGCCCCTCTCACTCTGCCCCTCTCACTCTGCCCCTCTCACTCTGCCCCTCTCTCTCTGCCCCTCTCACTCTGCCCCTCTCACTCTGTCCCTCTCACTCTGCCACTCTCACTCTGTCCCTCTCACTCTGCCCCTCTCACTCTGCCCCTCTCACTCTGCCTCTCTCACTCTGCCCCTCTCACTCTGCCCCTCTCACTCTTTCCCTCTCAATCTGCCACTCTCACTCTGTCCTTCTCACTCTGTCCCTCTCACTCCGCCCCGCTCACTCCGTCCCTCTCACTCTTTCCCTCTCAATCTGCCTCTCTCACTCTGCCCCTCTCACTCTTTCCCTCTCACTCTGCCCCTCTCACTCTGTCCCTCTCACTCTTTCCCTCTCACTCTGCCCCTCTCACTCTGTCCCTCTCACTCAGCCCCTCTCACTCTGCCTCTCTCACTCTGCCCCTCTCACTCTGCCCCTCTCACTCTGTCCCTCTCACTCTGCCTCTCTCACTCTGCCTCTCACTCTGTCCCTCACACTCCGCCACTCTCACGTGCCCCTCTCACTCCGCCCCCTCACACCGCCCCTCTCACTCCGCCCCTCTCACTCCGCCACTCTCACTCTACCCCTCGCACTCAGCCCCTCTCACTCTGCCCCTCTCACTCTGCCCCTCTCACTCTGCCCCTCTCACTCTGCCCCTCTCACTCCACCACTCTCACGTGCCCCTCTCACTCCGCCCCCTCACACCGCCCCTCTCACTCCGTCCCTCTCACTCCGCCCCTCTCACTCCGCCCCTCTCACTCCGCCACTCTCACTCTACCCCTCGCACTCAGCCCCTCTCAATATGCCTCTCTCACTCTGCCCCTCTCACTCTGCCCCTCTCACTCTGCCCCTCTCACTCTGCCCCTCTCACTCTGCCCCTCTCACTCTGCCCCTCTCACTCTGCCCCTCTCACTCTGCCTCTCTCACTCTGCCTCTCTCACTCTGTCCCTCTCACTCTGCCTCTCTCACACCGCCCCTCTCACTCCGTCCCTCTCACTCCGCCCCTCTCACTCCGCCCCTCTCACTCCGCCACTCTCACTCTACCCCTCGCACTCAGCCCCTCTCAATATGCCTCTCTCACTCTGCCCCTCTCACTCTGCCCCTCTCACTCTGCCCCTCTCACTCTGCCCCTCTCACTCTGCCCCTCTCACTCTGCCCCTCTCACTCTGCCTCTCTCACTCTGTCCCTCTCACTCTGCCTCTCTCACTCTGTCCCTCTCACTCTGTCCCTCTCACTCTGCCTCTCACTCTGACCCTCACACTCCGCCACTCTCACGTGCCCCTCTCACTCCGCCCCTCTCAGTCTGCCCATCTCACTCTGCCCCTCTCACTCTGCCCCTCTCACTCTGCCCCTCTCACTCTGCCCCTCTCACTCTGCCTCTCTCACTCTGTCCCACTCACTCTGCCTCTCCCTCTGCCCATCTCACTCTGCCCCTCTCACTCAGCCCCCTCACTCTGCCCCTCTCACTCTGCCCCTCTCACTCAGCCCCTCTCACTCTGCCCATCTCACTCTGCCCCTCTCACTCTGCCCCTCTCACTCTGCCCCTCTCAATATGCCTCTCACACTCTGCCTCTCTCACTCTGCCCCTCTCACTCTGCCCCTCTCACTCTGCCCCTCTCACTCTGCCCCTCTCACTCTGCCCCTCTCACTCTGTCCCTCTCACTCTGCCCCTCTCACTCTGCCTCTCTCACTCTGCCTCTCTCACTCTGTCCCTCTCACTCTGTCCCTCTCACTCTGCCTCTCACTCTGACCCTCACACTCCGCCACTCTCACGTGCCCCTCTCACTCCGCCCCTCTCAGTCTGCCCATCTCACTCTGCCCCTCTCACTCTGCCCCTCTCACTCTGCCCCTCTCACTCTGCCCCTCTCACTCTGCCCCTCTCACTCTGTCCCACTCACTCTGCCTCTCCCTCTGCCCATCTCACTCTGCCCCTCTCACTCAGCCCCCTCACTCTGCCCCTCTCACTCTGCCACTCTCACTCAGCCCCTCTCACTCCGCCTCTCACTCCGCCCCTCTCATTCTGCCCCCTCACTCTGCCCCTCTCACTCTGCCTCTCTCACTCTGCGTCTCACTCTGCCATTCTCACTCTGCCCCTCTCACTCCGCCCCTCTCACTCCGCCCCTCTCACTCCGCCTCTCTCTCTCTGCCTCTCTCTCTCTTCCTCTCTCACTCTTCCTCTCTCACTCAGCCCCTCTCACTCCGCCCCTCTCACTCCGCCTCTCTCTCTCTGCCTCTCTCTCTCTGCCTCTCTCACTCTGTCCCTCTCTCTCTTCCTCTCTCACTCTGCCTCTCTCACTCTGCCCCTCTCACTCTGTCCCTCTCACTCTGCCACTCTCACTCTGCCCCTCTCACTCTGCCCCTCTCACTCTGCCCCTCTCTCTCTGCCCCCTCAATCTGCCCCTCTCACTCTGCCCCTCTCTCTTCCTCTCTCACTCTGCCCCTCTCACTCTGCCCCTCTCACTCTGCCCCTCTCACTCTGCCCCTCTCACTCTGCCCCTCTCAAAATGCCTCTCTCAAAATGCCTCTCTCACTCTGCCTCTCTCACTCTGCCCTCTCACTCTGCCCCTCTCACTCTGCCCCTCTCACTCTGCCCCTCACTCTGCCCCTCTCACTCTGCCTCTCTCACTCTGTCCCACTCACTCTGCCTCTCCCACTCTGCCTCTCTCACTCTACCCCCTCACTCCGCCCCCTCACTCTGCCCCTCACTCTACCCCTCTCACTCTGCCTCTCTCACTCTGCCCTCTCACTCTGCCCCTCTATCTCTGCCCCTCTCACTCTGCCCCTCTCACTCTGCCCCTCTCACTCTGCCCCTCTCACTCTGCCACTCTCACTCTGCCACTCTCACTCTGCCCCTCACTCTGCCCCTCTCACCCTGCCCCTCTCACTCTGCCCCTCTCACTCTGCTCCTCTCACTCTGACTCTCTCACTCTGACTCTCTCACTCTGCCCCTCTCACTCTGCCCCTCTCACTCTGCCCCCTCACTCTGCCCCCTCACTCTGCCTCTCTCACTCTGCCTCTCTCACTCTGCCCCTCTCTCTCTGCCTCTCTCACTCTGTCCCTCTCACTCTGCCCCTCTCACTCTGACCCTCTCACTCTGCCCCTCTTACTCTGGCCCCTCACTCTGTCCCTCTCACTCCGCCCCTCTCACACCGCCCCTCTCACTCCGCCCCTCTCACTCCGTCCCTCTCACTCCGCCCCTCTCACTCCGCCCCTCTCACTCCGCCTCTCTCACTCCGCCCCTCTCACTCTGTCCCTATCTATGCCCCTCTATCTCTGCCGCTCTATCTCTGCCCCTCTATCTCTGCCCCTCTCACTCTGCCCCTCTATCTCTGCCGCTCTATCTCTGCCCCACTCACTCTGTCCATCTCACTCTGCCCCTCTCACTCTGTCCCTCTCACTCAGCCCCTCTCACTCTGCCTCTGTCACTCTGCCCCCCTCACTCTGCCCCTCTCACTCTGACCCTCTCACTCTGCCGCTCTATCTCTGCCCCACTCACTCTGTCCATCTCACTCTGCCCCTCTCACTCTGCCCCTCTCACTCCGCCCCTCTCACTCCGTCCCTCTCACTCCGCCCCTCTCACTCCGCCCCTCTCAATCCGCCCCTCTCAATCCGCCCCTCTCAATCTCTGTCCCTCTCTCTCTGCATCTCTCACTCTGCCCCTCCCACTCTGCCCCTCTCACTCTGCCACTCTCACTCTGCCCCTCTCACTCCGCCCCTCTCACTCCGCCCCTCTCACTCCGCCCCTCTCACTCTGCCTCTCTCACTCTGCCCCTCTCAATCTGCCCCTCTCTCTGCATCTCTCACTCAGCCCCTCTCACTCTGTCCCTCTCACTCTGCCACTCTCACTCTGCCCCTCTCACCCAGCCCCCCTCACTCTGTCCCCCTCACTCTGCCCCTCTCACTCCGCCCCTCTCACTCCGTCCCTCTCACTCCGCCCCTCTCACTCCGCCCCTCTCACTCCGCCCCTCTCAATCCGCCCCTCTCAATCTCTGTCCCTCTCACTCTGCCTCTCTCACTCTGTCCCTCTCACTCTGCCCCTCTCACTCTGCCCCACTCACTCTGTCCCTCTCACTCTGCCCCTCTCACTCCGCCCCTCTCACTCCGCCCCTCTCACTCCGCCCTTCTCACTCCGCCCCTCTCACTCCGTCCCTCTCACTCCGTCCCTCTCACTCCGCCCCTCTCACTCTGCCCCTCTCACTCCGTCCCTATCTATGCCGCTCTATCTCTGCCGCTCTATCTCTGCCCCTCTATCTCTGCCGCTCTATCTCTGCCCCTCTCACTCTGCCCCTCACTCTGCCCCTCTCACTCCGCCCCTCTCACTCCGCCCCTCTCAATCTCTGTCCCTCTCACTCTGCCCCTCTCACTCTACCCCTCTCTCTGCATCTCTCACTCTGCCCCTCTCACTCTGTCCCTCTCACTCTGCCCCTCTCACTCTGCCCCCCTCACTCTGCCCTCTCACTCTGCCCCTCTCACTCTGTCCCTCTCACTCTGCCCCTCTCACTCTGTCCCTCTCACTCTGTCCCTCTCACTCTGCCCCCCTCACTCTGCCCTCTCACTCTGCCCTCTCACTCTGCCCCTCTCACTCTGTCCCTCTCACTCTGCCACTCTCACTCTGTCCCTCTCACTCCGCCCCTCACACTCCGCCCCTCTCACTCTGACTCTCTGACTCTGACTCTCTCTCTCTGTATCTATCTCTGCCCCTCTCACTCCGCCCCTCTCACTCCGCCCCTCACACTCCGCCCCTCACACTCCGCCCCTCTCACTCCGCCCCTCTCACTCCGTCCCTCTCACTCCGCCCCTCTCTCTCCGCCCCTCTCAATCTCTGTCCCTCTCACTCTGCCTCTCTCACTCTGCCCCTCTCACTCTGCCTCTCTCACTCTGCCCCTCTCACTCTGCCCCTCTCACTCTGCCCCTCTCACTCAGCCCCTCTCACTCAGCCCCTCTCACTCTGCCTCTTTCACTCTGACCCTCTCACTCTGACCCTCTCACTCTGCCCATCTCACTCTGCCCCTCTCAATCTGCCCCTCTAACTCTGCCTCTCTCATTCTGCCCCCTCACTCTGCCCCTCTCACTCTGCCCCTCTCACTCTGCCCCTCTCACTCTGCCCCTCTCACTCTGCCCCTCTCACACCGCCCCTCTCACTCCGTCCCTCTCACTCCGCCCCTCTCAATCCGCCACTCTCACTCTACCCCTCGCACTCAGCCCCACTCAATCTGCCCCTCTCACTCTGCCTCTCTCACTCTGCCCCTCTCACTCTGCCCCTCTCACTCTGCCCCTCTCACTCTGCCCCTCTCACTCTGTCCCTCTCACTCTGCCCCTCTCCCTCTGCCCCTTTCACTCTGTCCCTCTCAATCTGTCTCTCACTCTGCATCTCTCACTCTGCCCCTCTCACTCTGCCCCTCTCACTCTGCCCCTCTCACTCTGCCCCTCTCACTCTGCCCCTCTCACTCCGCCCCCTCACTCCGCCCCTCTCACTCCGCCCCTCTCACTCCGCCCCTCTCACTCAGCCCCTCTCACTCTCCCCCTCGCACTCAGCCCCTCTCACTCTGCCCCTCTCACTCTCCCCCTCTCCCTCTGCCCCTCTCCCTCTGCCCCTCTCACTCTGCCCCTCTCACTCTGTCCCTCTCACTCTGCCCCCCTCACTCTGCCCCCCTCACTCTGCCCCCCTCACTCTGCCCCCCTCACTCTGCCCCTCACTCTCCCCCTCTCCCTCTGCCCCTCTCACTCTGTCCCTCTCACTCTGACCCTCTCAATCTCTGACCGTCTCACTCCGCCCGTCTCACTCCGCCTCTCTCACTCCGCCCCCTCACTCTGCCCCTCTCACTCTGCCCCTCTCACTCTGTCCCTCTCACTCTGCCCCTCTCCCTCTGCCCCTTTCACTCTGTCCCTCTCAATCTGTCTCTCACTCTGCATCTCTCACTCTGCCCCTCTCACTCTGCCCCTCTCACTCTGCCCCTCTCACTCTGCCCCTCTCACTCTGCCCCTCTCACTCTGCCCCTCTCACTCTGCCCCTCTCACTCCGCCCCCCTCACTCCGCCCCTCTCACTCCGCCCCTCTCACTCCGCCCCTCTCACTCCGCCCCTCTCACTCCGCCCCTCTCACTCAGCCCCTCTCACTCTCCCCCTCGCACTCAGCCCCTCTCACTCTGTCCCTCTCACTCTGTCCCTCTCACTCTGCCCCTCTCACTCTGCCCCTCTCACTCTGTCCCTCTCACTCCGCCCCTCTCACTCCGCCCCTCTCACTCCGCCCCTCTCACTCCGCCCCTCTCACTCCGCCCCTCTCACTCCGTCCCTCTCACTCCGCCCCTCTCACTCCGCCCCTCTCACTCTGACCCTCTCACTCTGACCCTCTCACTCTGTCCCTCTCACTCTGACCCTCTCAATCTCTGACCGTCTCACTCCGCCCGTCTCACTCCGCCTCTCTCACTCTGCCCCTCTCACTCTGCCCCCTCACTCTGCCCCTCTCACTCTGCCCCTCTCACTATGCCCCTCTCACTCCGCCCCTCTCACTCTGCCTCTCTCACTCTGCCCCTCTCTCTCTGCCCCTCTCACTCCGCCCCTCTCAATCTGCCACTCTCACTCTGCCCCTCTCACTCTGAACCTCTCAATCTCTGACCCTCTCAATCTGCCCCTCTCAGTCCGCCACTCTCACTCCGCCTCTCTCACTCCGCCCCTCTCACTCTGCCTCTCTCACTCCGCCCCTCTCACTCCGCCCCTCTCACTCTGACTCTCTGACTCTGACTCTCTCTCTCTGTATCTATCTCTGCCCCTCTATCTCTGCCCCTCTATCTCTGCCGCTCTATCTCTGCCGCTCTATCTCTGCCCCTCTATCTCTGCCCCTCTATCTCTGCCGCTCTATCTCTGCCGCTCTATCTCTGCCCCTCTATCTCTGCCCCTCTATCTCTGCCGCTCTATCTCTGCCCCTCTATCTCTGCCGCTCTATCTCTGCCCCTCTATCTCTGCCCCTCTATCTCTGCCCCTCTATCTCTGCCCCTCTATCTCTGCCCCTCTATCTCTGCCGCTCTATCTCTGCCCCACTCACTCTGCCACACTCACTCCGCCCCTCTCACTCCGCCCCCCTCTCTCCGCCCCTCTCAATCCGCCACTCTCAATCTCTGTCCCTCTCACTCTGCCCCTCTCACTCTGCCCCTCTCACTCTGCCACTCTCACTCTGCCACTCTCACTCTGCCACTCTCACTCTGCCCCTCACTCTGCCCCTCTCACCCTGCCCCTCTCACTCTGCCCCTCTCACTCTGCTCCTCTCACTCTGACTCTCTCACTCTGACTCTCTCACTCTGCCCCTCTCACTCTGCCCCTCTCACTCTGCCCCCTCACTCTGCCCCCTCACTCTGCCTCTCTCACTCTGCCTCTCTCACTCTGCCCCTCTCTCTCTGCCTCTCTCACTCTGTCCCTCTCACTCTGCCCCTCTCACTCTGACCCTCTCACTCTGCCCCTCTTACTCTGGCCCCTCACTCTGTCCCTCTCACTCCGCCCCTCTCACACCGCCCCTCTCACTCCGCCCCTCTCACTCCGTCCCTCTCACTCCGCCCCTCTCACTCCGCCTCTCTCACTCCGCCCCTCTCACTCTGTCCCTATCTATGCCCCTCTATCTCTGCCGCTCTATCTCTGCCCCTCTATCTCTGCCCCTCTCACTCTGCCCCTCTATCTCTGCCGCTCTATCTCTGCCCCACTCACTCTGTCCATCTCACTCTGCCCCTCTCACTCTGTCCCTCTCACTCAGCCCCTCTCACTCTGCCTCTGTCACTCTGCCCCCCTCACTCTGCCCGTCTCACTCTGACCCTCTCACTCTGCCGCTCTATCTCTGCCCCACTCACTCTGTCCATCTCACTCTGCCCCTCTCACTCTGCCCCTCTCACTCAGCCCCTCTCACTCTGCCCCTCTCACTCTGCCCCTCTCACTCTGCCCTTCTCACTCTGCCCCTCTCACTCTGCCCCTCTCACTCCGCCCCTCTCACTCCGCCCCTCTCACTCCGCCCCTCTCACTCCGCCCCTCTCACACCGCCCCTCTCACTCCGCCCCTCTCACTCCGTCCCTCTCACTCCGCCCCTCTCACTCCGCCCCTCTCAATCCGCCCCTCTCAATCCGCCCCTCTCAATCTCTGTCCCTCTCTCTCTGCATCTCTCACTCTGCCCCTCCCACTCTGCCCCTCTCACTCTGCCACTCTCACTCTGCCCCTCTCACTCCGCCCCTCTCACTCCGCCCCTCTCACTCCGCCCCTCTCACTCCGCCCCTCTCAATCTCTGTCCCTCTCACTCTGCCTCTCTCACTCTGCCCCTCTCAATCTGCCCCTCTCTCTGCATCTCTCACTCAGCCCCTCTCACTCTGTCCCTCTCACTCTGCCACTCTCACTCTGCCCCTCTCACCCAGCCCCCCTCACTCTGTCCCCCTCACTCTGCCCCTCTCACTCCGCCCCTCTCACTCCGTCCCTCTCACTCCGCCCCTCTCACTCCGCCCCTCTCACTCCGCCCCTCTCAATCCGCCCCTCTCAATCTCTGTCCCTCTCACTCTGCCTCTCTCACTCTGTCCCTCTCACTCTGCCACTCTCACTCTGCCCCTCTCACTCTGCCCCTCTCACTCTGCCCCACTCACTCTGTCCCTCTCACTCTGCCCCTCTCACTCCTTCCCTCTCACTCCGCCCCTCTCACTCCGCCCCTCTCACTCCGCCCCTCTCACTCCGTCCCTCTCACTCCGTCCCTCTCACTCCGCCCCCTCACTCCGCCCCTCTCACTCCGTCCCTATCTATGCCGCTCTATCTCTGCCGCTCTATCTCTGCCCCTCTATCTCTGCCGCTCTATCTCTGCCCCTCTCACTCTGCCCCTCACTCTGCCCCTCTCACTCCGCCCCTCTCACTCCGCCCCTCTCAATCTCTGTCCCTCTCCCTCTGCCCCTCTCACTCTACCCCTCTCTCTGCATCTCTCACTCTGCCCCTCTCACTCTGTCCCTCTCACTCTGCCCCTCTCACTCTGCCCCCCTCACTCTGCCCTCTCACTCTGCCCCTCTCACTCTGTCCCTCTCACTCTGCCCCTCTCACTCTGTCCCTCTCACTCTGTCCCTCTCACTCTGCCCCCCTCACTCTGCCCTCTCACTCTGCCCTCTCACTCTGCCCCTCTCACTCTGTCCCTCTCACTCTGCCACTCTCACTCTGTCCCTCTCACTCCGCCCCTCACACTCCGCCCCTCTCACTCTGACTCTCTGACTCTGACTCTCTCTCTCTGTATCTATCTCTGCCCCTCTCACTCCGCCCCTCTCACTCCGCCCCTCACACTCCGCCCCTCACACTCCGCCCCTCACACTCCGCCCCTCTCACTCCGCCCCTCTCACTCCGTCCCTCTCACTCCGCCCCTCTCTCTCCGCCCCTCTCAATCTCTGTCCCTCTCACTCTGCCTCTCTCACTCTGCCCCTCTCACTCTGCCCCTCTCACTCTGCCCCTCTCACTCTGCCCCTCTCACTCTGCCCCTCTCACTCTGCCCCTCTCACTCTGCCTCTCTCACTCAGCCCCTCTCACTCTGCCCCTCTCACTCTGCCCCTCTCACTCTGCCCCTCTCACTCTGCCCCTCTCACTCAGCCCCTCTCACTCTGCCTCTTTCACTCTGCCCCTCTCAATCTGCCCCTCTAACTCTGCCTCTCTCATTCTGCCCCCTCACTCTGCCCCTCTCACTCTGCCCCTCTCACTCTGCCCCTCTCACACCGCCCCTCTCACTCCGTCCCTCTCACTCCGCCCCTCTCAATCCGCCACTCTCACTCTACCCCTCGCACTCAGCCCCACTCAATCTGCCCCTCTCACTCTGCCCCTCTCACTCTGCCCCTCTCACTCTGCCCCTCTCACTCTGTCCCTCTCACTCTGCCCCTCTCCCTCTGCCCCTTTCACTCTGTCCCTCTCAATCTGTCTCTCACTCTGCATCTCTCACTCTGCCCCTCTCTCTCTGCCCCCTCAATCTGCCCCTCTCTCTCTGCCCCTCTCACTGACCCCCTCACTCTGCCCCTCTCACTCTGCCCCTCTCACTCTGCCTCTCTCACTCTGCCCCTCTCACTCTGCCCGTCTCACTCTGCCCCTCTCAATATGCCTCTCACACTCTGCCTCTTTCACACTGCCCCTCTCACTCTGCCCCTCTCAATATGCCCCTCTCAATATGCCTCTCACACTCTGCCTCTTTCACTCTGCCTCTTTCACTCTGCCCCTCTCACTCTGCCCCTCTCACTCTGCTACTCTCACTCAGCCCCTCTCACTCTGTCCCTCTCACTCTGCCCCTCTCCCTCAGCCCCTCTCTCTCTGCCCCTCTCACTCTGCCCCTCTCACTCTGCCCCTCTCACTCTGCCCCTCTCACTCTGCCCCTCTCCCTCAGCCCCTCTCACTCTGCCCCTCTCTCTCTGCCATTCTCAATCTCTGACCCTCTCACTACGCCCCTCTCACTCTGCCCCCCTCACTCTGTCCCTCTCACTCTGCCCCTCTCACTCTGCCCCTCTCACTCTGCCCCTCTCACTCTGCCCCTCTCACTCTGCCTCTCTAACTCCGCCCCTCTCACTCCGACTGTCTGACTCTGAGTCTGTGACTCTGCCTCTCTCACATTGACTCTCTCTCTCTGTATCTATCTCTGCCCCTCTCACTCTGCCCCTCTCACTCTCCCCCTCTCACTCTGCCCCTCTCACTCTGCCCCTCTCACTCTGCCCCTCTCTCTCTGTCCCTCTCACTCTGCCCCTCTTACTCTGCCCCTCTCACTCTGCCCCTCTCACTCTGCCTCTCTCACTCTGCCCCTCTCACTCTGCCTCTCTCACTCTGCCCCTCTCACTCTGCCACTCTCACGTGCCACTCTCACTCCGCCCCCTCACACCGCCCCTCTCACTCCGTCCCTCTCACTCCGCCCCTCTCACTCCGCCCCTCTCACTCCGCCCCTCTCACTCCGCCACTCTCACTCTACCCCTCGCACTCAGCCCCACTCAATCTGCCCCTCTCACTCTGCCCCTCTCACTCTGTCCCTCTCACTCTGCCCCTCTCCCTCTGCCCCTTTCACTCTGTCCCTCTCAATCTGTCTCTCACTCTGCATCTCTCACTCTGCCCCTCTCTCTCTGCCCCCTCAATCTGCCCCTTTCACTCTGTCCCTCTCAATCTGTCTCTCACTCTGCATCTCTCACTCTGCCCCTCTCTCTCTGCCCCCTCAATCTGCCCCTCTCTCTCTGCCCCTCTCACTGACCCCCTCACTCTGCCCCTCTCACTCTGCCCCTCTCACTCTGCCTCTCTCACTCTGCCCCTCTCACTCTGCCCGTCTCACTCTGCCCCTCTCAATATGCCTCTCACACTCTGCCTCTTTCACACTGCCCCTCTCACTCTGCCCCTCTCAATATGCCCCTCTCAATATGCCTCTCACACTCTGCCTCTTTCACTCTGCCTCTTTCACTCTGCCCCTCTCACTCTGCCCCTCTCACTCTGCTACTCTCACTCAGCCCCTCTCACTCTGTCCCTCTCACTCTGCCCCTCTCACTCTGCCCCTCTCCCTCAGCCCCTCTCTCTCTGCCCCTCTCACTCTGCCCCTCTCACTCTGCCCCTCTCACTCTGCCCCTCTCACTCTGCCCCTCTCCCTCAGCCCCTCTCACTCTGCCCCTCTCTCTCTGCCATTCTCAATCTCTGACCCTCTCACTACGCCCCTCTCACTCTGCCCCCCTCACTCTGTCCCTCTCACTCTGCCCCTCTCACTCTGCCCCTCTCACTCTGCCCCCTCACTCTGCCCCTCTCACTCTGCCTCTCTAACTCCGCCCCTCTCACTCCGACTGTCTGACTCTGAGTCTGTGACTCTGCCTCTCTCACATTGACTCTCTCTCTCTGTATCTATCTCTGCCCCTCTCACTCTGCCCCTCTCACTCTCCCCCTCTCACTCTGCCCCTCTCACTCTGCCCCTCTCACTCTGCCCCTCTCTCTCTGTCCCTCTCACTCTGCCCCTCTTACTCTGCCCCTCTCACTCTGCCCCTCTCACTCTGCCTCTCTCACTCTGCCCCTCTCACTCTGCCTCTCTCACTCTGCCCCTCTCACTCTGCCACTCTCACGTGCCACTCTCACTCCGCCCCCTCACACCGCCCCTCTCACTCCGTCCCTCTCACTCCGCCCCTCTCACTCCGCCCCTCTCACTCCGCCCCTCTCACTCCGCCACTCTCACTCTACCCCTCGCACTCAGCCCCACTCAATCTGCCCCTCTCACTCTGCCCCTCTCACTCTGCCCCTCTCAATATGCCTCTCACACTCTGCCCCTCTCACTCTGCCCCTCTCACTCTGCCCCTCTCACTCTGACCCTCTCACTCTGCCCCTCTCACTCTGACCCTCTCACTCTGCCCATCTCACTCTGCCCATCTCACTCTGCCCCTCTAACTCTGCCTCTCTCATTCTGCCCCTCTCACTCTGCCCCTCTCACTCTGCCCCTCTCACTCCGCCCCTCTCACTCCGCCACTCTCACTCTACCCCTCGCACTCAGCCCCACTCAATCTGCCCCTCTCACTCTGCCCCTCTCACTCTGCCCCTCTCACTCTGCCCCTCTCCCTCTGCCCCTTTCACTCTGTCCCTCTCAATCTGTCTCTCTCTCTGCATCTCTCACTCTGCATCTCTCACTCTGCCCCTCTCTCTCTGCCCCCTCAATCTGCCCCTCTCACTCTGCCCCTCTCACTCTGCCACTCTCACTCTGCCCCTCTCACTCTGCCCCTCTCACTCTGCCCCTCTCACTCTGCCACTCTCACTCTGCCCCTCTCACTCTGCCTTTCTCACTCTGCCCCTCTCTCTCTGCCCCTCTCACTCTGTCCCTCTCAATCAGCCCCTCTCACTCAGCCCCTCTCACTCTGCCTCTCTCACTCTGTCCCTCTCACTCTGCCACTCTCACTCTGCCCCTCTCACTCTGCCCCTCTCACTCTGCCCCACTCACTCTGTCCCTCTCACTCTGCCCCTCTCACTCCTTCCCTCTCACACCGCCCCTCTCACTCCGCCCCTCTCACTCCGCCCCTCTCACTCCGTCCCTCTCACTCCGTCCCTCTCACTCCGCCCCTCTCACTCCGCCCCTCTCACTCCGTCCCTATCTATGCCGCTCTATCTCTGCCGCTCTATCTCTGCCCCTCTATCTCTGCCGCTCTATCTCTGCCCCTCTCACTCTGCCCCTCACTCTGCCCCTTTCACTCCGCCCCTCTCACTCCGCCCCTCTCAATCTCTGTCCCTCTCACTCTGCCCCTCTCACTCTACCCCTCTCTCTGCATCTCTCACTCTGCCCCTCTCACTCTGTCCCTCTCACTCTGCCCCTCTCACTCTGCCCCCCTCAGTCTGCCCTCTCACTCTGCCCCTCTCACTCTGTCCCTCTCACTCTGCCCCTCTCACTCTGTCCCTCTCACTCTGTCCCTCTCACTCTGCCCCCCTCACTCTGCCCTCTCACTCTGCCCTCTCACTCTGCCCCTCTCACTCTGTCCCTCTCACTCTGCCACTCTCACTCTGTCCCTCTCACTCCGCCCCTCACACTCCGCCCCTCTCACTCTGACTCTCTGACTCTGACTCTCTCTCTCTGTATCTATCTCTGCCCCTCTCACTCCGCCCCTCTCACTCCGCCCCTCACACTCCGCCCCTCACACTCCGCCCCTCACACTCCGCCCCTCACACTCCGCCCCTCTCACTCCGTCCCTCTCACTCCGCCCCTCTCACTCCGCCCCTCTCAATCTCTGTCCCTCTCACTCTGCCTCTCTCACTCTGCCCCTCTCACTCTGCCTCTCTCACTCTGCCCCTCTCACTCTGCCCCTCTCACTCTGCCCCTCTCACTCTGCCCCTCTCACTCAGCCCCTCTCACTCAGCCCCTCTCACTCTGCCTCTTTCACTCTGCCCCTCTCACTCTGACCCTCTCACTCTGCCCATCTCACTCTGCCCCTCTCAATCTGCCCCTCTAACTCTGCCTCTCTCATTCTGCCCCCTCACTCTGCCCCTCTCACTCTGCCCCTCTCACACTGCCCCTCTCACTCTGCCCCTCTCACACCGCCCCTCTCACACCGCCCCTCTCACTCCGTCCCTCTCACTCCGCCCCTCTCAATCCGCCACTCTCACTCTACCCCTCGCACTCAGCCCCACTCAATCTGCCCCTCTCACTCTGCCTCTCTCACTCTGCCCCTCTCACTCTGCCCCTCTCACTCTGCCCCTCTCACTCTGTCCCTCTCACTCTGCCCCTCTCCCTCTGCCCCTTTCACTCTGTCCCTCTCAATCTGTCTCTCACTCTGCATCTCTCACTCTGCCCCTCTCTCTCTGCCCCCCCAATCTGCCCCTCTCTCTCTGCCCCTCTCACTGACCCCCTCACTCTGCCCCTCTCACTCTGCCTCTCTCACTCTGCCCCTCTCACTCTGCCCGTCTCACTCTGCCCCTCTCAATATGCCTCTCACACTCTGCCTCTCTCACTCTGCCCCTCTCACTCTGCCCCTGTCAATATGCCCCTCTCAATATGCCTCTCACACTCTGCCTCTTTCACTCTGCCCCTCTCACTCTGCCCCTCTCACTCTGCTACTCTCACTCAGCCCCTCTCACTCTGTCCCTCTCACTCTGCCCCTCTCACTCTGCCCCTCTCCCTCAGCCCCTCTCACTCTGCCCCTCTCACTCTGCCCCTCTCACTCTGCCCCTCTCCCTCAGCCCCTCTCACTCTGCCCCTCTCTCTCTGCCATTCTCAATCTCTGACCCTCTCACTACGCCCCTCTCACTCTGCCCCCCTCACTCTGTCCCTCTCACTCTGCCCCTCTCACTCTGCCCCTCTCACTCTGCCCCTCTCACTCTGCCTCTCTAACTCTGCCCCTCTCACTCTGCCTCTCTAACTCCGCCCCTCTCACTCCGACTGTCTGACTCTGAGTCTGTGACTCTGCCTCTCTCACATTGACTCTCTCTCTCTGTATCTATCTCTGCCCCTCTCACTCTGCCCCTCTCACTCTGCCCCTCTCACTCTGCCCCTCTCACTCTGCCCCTCTCACTCTGCCCCTCTCTCTCTGTCCCTCTCACTCTGCCCCTCTTACTCTGCCCCTCTCACTCTGCCCCTCTCACTCTGCCTCTCTCACTCTGCCCCTCTCACTCTGCCTCTCTCACTCTGCCCCTCTCACTCTGCCCCTCTCACTCCGCCACTCTCACGTGCCACTCTCACTCCGCCCCCTCACACCGCCCCTCTCACTCCGTCCCTCTCACTCCGCCCCTCTCACTCCGCCCCTCTCACTCCGCCACTCTCACTCTACCCCTCGCACTCAGCCCCACTCAATCTGCCCCTCTCACTCTGCCCCTCTCACTCTGCCCCTCTCACTCTGCCCCTCTCACTCTGCCCCTCTCACTCTGCCCCTCTCAATATGCCTCTCACACTCTGCCCCTCTCACTCTGCCCCTCTCACTCTGCCCCTCTCACTCTGACCCTCTCACTCTGCCCCTCTCACTCTGACCCTCTCACTCTGCCCATCTCACTCTGCCCATCTCACTCTGCCCCTCTAACTCTGCCTCTCTCATTCTGCCCCTCTCACTCTGCCCCTCTCACTCTGCCCCTCTCACTCTGCCCCTCTCACTCCGCCCCTCTCACTCCGCCCCTCTCACTCCGCCACTCTCACTCCGCCACTCTCACTCTACCCCTCGCACTCAGCCCCACTCAATCTGCCCCTCTCACTCTGCCCCTCTCACTCTGCCCCTCTCACTCTGCCCCTCTCCCTCTGCCCCTTTCACTCTGTCCCTCTCAATCTGTCTCTCTCTCTGCATCTCTCACTCTGCATCTCTCACTCTGCCCCTCTCTCTCTGCCCCCTCAATCTGCCCCTCTCACTCTGCCCCTCTCACTCTGCCACTCTCACTCTGCCACTCTCACTCTGCCCCTCTCTCTCTGCCCCTCTCACTCTGCCTTTCTCACTCTGCCCCTCTCTCTCTGCCCCTCTCACTCTGTCCCTCTCAATCAGCCCCTCTCACTCAGCCCCTCTCACTCTGGCCCTCTCTCTTCCTCTCTCACTCAGCCCCTCTCACTCTGTCCCTCTCACTCTGCCCCTCTCACTCTGTCCCTCTCACTCTGCCTCTCTCACTCTGCCCCTCTCTCACTGCCCCTCTCACTCTGTCCCTCTCACTCTGTCCCTCTCACTCTGCCCCTCTCACTCTGCCCCTCTCACTCTGCCCCTCTCTCACTTCCCCCCTCACTCTGTCCCTTCACTCTGCCTCTCTCACTCTGCCCCTCTCTCACTGCCTCTCTCACTCTGCCCCTCTCAAAATGCCTCTCTCACTCTATCCCTCTCACTCTGCCCCTCTCACTCTGTCCCTCTCACTCTGTCCCTCTCACTCTGTCCCTCTCACTCTGCCTCTCTGACTCTGCCCCTCTCTCACTGCCCCACTCACTCTGCCTCTCTCACTCTGCCCCTCTCCCTCAGCCCCTCTCACTCTGCCCCTCTCACTCTGCCCCTCTCTCACTGCCCCCCTCACTCTGCCTCTCTCACTCAGCACCTCTCACTGTGACCCCCTCACTCTGCCCCTCTCCCTCAGCCCCTCTCACTCTGCCCCTCTCCCTCAGCCCCTCTCTCTCTGCCCCTCTCTCTCTGCCCCTCTCACTCCGTCCCTCTCACTCAGCCCCTCTCACTCAGCTCATCTCACTCTGTCCCTCTCACTCTGCCCCTCTCACTCTGCCCCTCTCACTCTGCCCCTCTCACTCTGTCCCTCTCACTCTGCCCCTCTCACTCTGTCCCTCTCACTCTGCCCCTCTCACTCTGCCCCTCTCACTCTGCCCCTCTCAATCTCTGCCCCTCTCACTCCGCCCCCCTCACTCCGCCCCTCTCACTCCGCCCCTCTCACTCCGCCCCTCTCACTCCGCCCCTCTCACTCAGCCCCTCTCACTCTCCCCCTCGCACTCAGCCCCTCTCACTCTGCCCCTCTCACTCTCCCCCTCTCACTCTGCCCCTCTCCCTCTGCCCCTCTCACTCTGCCCCTCTCACTCTGCCCCCCTCACTCTGCCCCTCTCACTCTGCCCCTCTCACTCTGCCCCCCTCACTCTGCCCCCCTCACTCTGCCCCCTCACTCTCCCCATCTCCCTCTGCCCCTCTCACTCTGCCCCTCACTCTGCCCCCCTCACTCTGCCCCCCTCACTCTGCCCCCCTCACTCTGCCCCTCTCACTCTGCCCCTCTCACTCTGTCCCTCTCACTCTGCCCCTCTCACTCTGCCAGTCTCACTCTGCCAGTCTCACTCTGCCCCTCTCACTCTGCCCCTCTCACTCCGTCCCTCTCACTCCGTCCCTCTCACTCCGCCCCTCTCACTCCGCCCCTCTCACTCCGCCCCTCTCACTCCGTCCCTCTCACTCCGCCTCTCTCACTCCGCCCCTCTCACTCTGTCCCTATCTATGCCCCTCTATCTCTGCCGCTCTATCTCTGCCCCTCTATCTCTGCCACTCTCACTCTGCCCCTCTATCTCTGCCGCTCTATCTCTGCCCCACTCACTCTGTCCATCTCACTCTGCCCCTCTCACTCTGTCCCTCTCACTCAGCCCCTCTCACTCTGCCTCTGTCACTCTGCCCCCCTCACTCTGCCCCTCTCACTCTGACCCTCTCACTCTGCCGCTCTATCTCTGCCCCACTCACTCTGTCCATCTCACTCTGCCCCTCTCACTCTGCCCCTCTCACTCAGCCCCTCTCACTCTGCCCCTCTCACTCTGCCCCTCTCACTCTGCCCCTCTCACTCTGCCCCTCTCACTCCGCCCCTCTCACACCGCCCCTCTCACTCCGCCCCTCTCACTCCGCCCCTCTCACACCGCCCCTCTCACTCCGCCCCTCTCACTCCGTCCCTCTCACTCCGCCCCTCTCACTCCGCCCCTCTCACTCCGCCCCTCTCAATCCGCCCCTCTCAATCCGCCCCTCTCAATCTCTGTCCCTCTCTCTCTGCATCTCTCACTCTGCCCCTCTCACTCTGCCACTCTCACTCCGCCCCTCTCACTCCGCCCCTCTCAATCCGCCCCTCTCAATCTCTGTCCCTCTCACTCTGCCTCTCTCACTCTGCCCCTCTCAATCTGCCCCTCTCTCTGCATCTCTCACTCAGCCCCTCTCACTCTGTCCCTCTCACTCTGCCCCTCTCACTCTGCCCCTCTCACCCAGCCCCCCTCACTCTGTCCCCCTCACTCTGCCCCTCTCACTCCGCCCCTCTCACTCCGTCCCTCTCACTCCGCCCCTCTCACTCCGCCCCTCTCACTCCGCCCCTCTCAATCCGCCCCTCTCACTCTGCCTCTCTCACTCTGTCCCTCTCACTCTGCCACTCTCACTCTGCCCCTCTCACTCCGCCCCTCTCACTCCGCCCCTCTCACTCCGCCCCTCTCACTCCGTCCCTCTCACTCCGCCCCTCTCACTCTGCCCCTCTCACTCCGTCCCTATCTATGCCGCTCTATCTCTGCCGCTCTATCTCTGCCCCTCTATCTCTGCCGCTCTATCTCTGCCCCTCTCACTCTGCCCCTCACTCTGCCCCTCTCACTCCGCCCCTCTCACTCCGCCCCTCTCAATCTCTGCCCCTCTCACTCTACCCCTCTCTCTGCATCTCTCACTCTGCCCCTCTCACTCTGTCCCTCTCACTCTGCCCCTCTCACTCTGCCCCCCTCACTCTGCCCTCTCACTCTGCCCCTCACACTCCGCCCCTCACACTCCGCCCCTCTCACTCTGACTCTCTGACTCTGACTCTCTCTCTCTGTATCTATCTCTGCCCCTCTCACTCCGCCCCTCTCACTCCGCCCCTCACACTCCGCCCCTCACACTCCGCCCCTCACACTCCGCCCCTCACACTCCGCCCCTCACACTCCGCCCCTCTCACTCCGTCCCTCTCACTCCGCCCCTCTCTCTCCGCCCCTCTTAATCTCTGTCCCTCTCACTCTGCCCCCTCTCTCTGCATCTCTCACTCTGCCCCTCTCACTCTGCCCCTCTCACTCCGTCCCTCTCACTCCGACCCTCTCACTCCGACCCTCTCACTCCGCCCCTCTCACTCCGCCCCTCTCACTCCGACCCTCTCACTCCGACCCTCTCACTCCGCCCCTCTCACTCCGCCCCTCTCACTCCGCCCCTCTCACTCCGTCCCTCTCACTCCGCCCCTCTCACTCCGCCCCTCTCACTCCGTCCCTATCTATGCCCCTCTATCTCTGCCGCTCTATCTCTGCCCCTCTATCTCTGCCCCTCTATCTCTGCCCCTCTATCTCTGCCGCTCTATCTCTGCCCCACTCACTCCGCCCCTCTCAATCCGCCCCTCTCAATCACTGTCCCTCTCACTCTGCCCCTCTCTCTGCCCCTCTCACTCTGCCCCTCTCACTCTGCCCCTCTCACTCTGCCCCCCTCACTCTGCCCCTCTCACTCCGTCCCTCTCACTCTGCCCCTCTCACTCTGCCCCTCTCACTCTGCCCCTCTCACTCTACCTCTCACACTCTGTCCCTCTATCTCTGCCGCTCTATCTCTGCCCCTCTCACTCTGCCCCTCTCACTCTACCTCTCACACTCTGTCCCTCTATCTCTGCCGCTCTATCTCTGCCCCTCTCACTCTGCCCCTCTCACTCTACCTCTCACACTCTGTCCCTCTATCTCTGCCGCTCTATCTCTGACCCTCTCACTCTGCCCCTCTCACTCTGCCCCTCTCACTCTGCCCCTCTCACTCTGCCCCTCTCACTCTGCCCCTCTCACTCTGCCCCTCTCACTCTGCCCCTCTCACTCTGCCCCTCTCACTCTGCCCCTCTCACTCTGCCCCTCTCACTCTGCCCCTCTCACTCTGCCCCTCTCACTCCGCCCCTCTCACTCCGCCCCTCTCACTCCGCCCCTCTCACTCCGCCCCTCTCACTCCGCCCCTCTCACTCCGCCCCTCTCACTCCGCCCCTCTCACTCCGCCCCTCTCACTCCGCCCCTCTCACTCCGCCCCTCTCACTCCGCCCCTCTCACTCCGCCCCTCTCACTCCGCCCCTCTCACTCCGCCCCTCTCACTCCGTCCCTATCTATGCCCCTCTATCTCTGCCGCTCTATCTCTGCCCCTCTATCTCTGCCCCTCTATCTCTGCCCCTCTATCTCTGCCCCTCTATCTCTGCCGCTCTATCTCTGCCCCTCTCACTCCGCCCCTCTCACTCCGCCCCTCTCACTCCGCCCCTCTCAATCCGCCCCTCTCAATCTCTGTCCCTCTCACTCTGCCCCTCTCTCTGCATCTCTCACTCTGCCCCTCTCACTCTGCCCCTCTCACTCTGCCCCTCTCACTCTGCCCTCTCACTCTGCCCCTCTCTCTGCCCCTCTCACTCTGCCCCTCTCACTCCGCCCCTCTCACTCTGTCCCTCTCACTCCGACCCTCTCACTCCGACCCTCTCACTCCGCCCCTCTCACTCTACCTCTCACACTCTGTCCCTCTCACTCTGCCCCTCTCACTCTGCCCCTCTCACTCTACCTCTCACACTCTGTCCCTCTATCTCTGCCCCACTCACTCCGCCCCTCTCACTCCGCACCTCTCATTCCGCCTCTCACACTCTGCCCCTCTCACTCTGCCCCTCTCACTCTGCCCCTCTCACTCTGCCCCTCTCACTCCGCCCCTCTCACTCTACCTCTCACACTCTGTCCCTCTATCTCTGCCGCTCTATCTCTGCCCCTCTCACTCTGCCCCTCTCTCTCTGCCCCACTCACTCCGCCCCTCTCACTCCGCCCCTCTCACTCCGCCCCTCTCACTCAGCCCCTCTCACTCAGCCCCTCTCACTCAGCCCCTCTCACTCAGCCCCTCTCACTCCGCCCCTCTCACTCCGCCCCTCTCACTCCGCCCCTCTCACTCCACCTCTCTCACTCCGTCCCTCTCACTCCGCCCCTCTCTCTCCGCCCCTCTCTCTCCGCCCCACTCACTCCGCCCCTCTCACTCCGCCCCTCTCACTCCGCCCCTCACACTCCGCCCCTCTCACTCCGCCCCTCTCACTCCGCCCCTCTCACTCTACCTCTCACACTCTGTCCCTCTATCTCTGCCCCTCTCACTCTACCTCTCACACTCTGTCCCTCTATCTCTGCCCCTCTCACTCTGCCCCTCTCACACTGCCCCTCTCACTCAGCCCCTCTCACTCCGCCCCTCTCACTCCGCCCCTCATTCCGCCCCTCTCACTCCGCCCCTCTCACTCAGCCCCTCTCACTCCGCCCCTCTCACTCCGCCCCTCTCACTCCGCCCCTCTCACTCCGCCCCTCTCACTCCGCCCCTCTCACTCCGCCCCTCTCACTCCGCCCCTCTCACTCCGCCCCTCTCACTCCGCCCCTCACACTCCGACCCTCTCACTCCGTCCCTCTCACTCCGCCCCTCACACTCCGCCCCTCACACTCCGCCTCTCTCACTCCGCCCCTCTCACTCCGCCCCTCTCTCTCTGTCCCTCTCACTCTCCCCCTCTCCCTCTGCCCCTCTCACTCCGCCCCTCTCACTCCGCCCCTCTCTCTCCGCCCCACTCACTCCGCCCCTCTCACTCTGCCCCTCTCACTCCGCCCCTCTCACTCCGCCCCTCACACTCCGCCCCTCACACTCCGCCCCTCTCACTCCGCCCCTCTCACTCCGTCCCTCTCACTCCGCCCCTCTCTCTCCGCCCCTCTCAATCTCTGTCCCTCTCACTCTGCCTCTCTCACTCTGCCCCTCTCACTCTGCCCCTCTCACTCTGCCCCTCTCACTCTGCCCCTCTCACTCTGCCCCTCTCACTCTGCCTCTCTCACTCAGCCCCTCTCACTCTGCCCCTCTCACTCTGCCCCTCTCACTCTGCCCCTCTCACTCAGCCCCTCTCACTCTGCCTCTTTCACTCTGACCCTCTCACTCTGACCCTCTCACTCTGCCCATCTCACTCTGCCCCTCTCAATCTGCCCCTCTAACTCTGCCTCTCTCATTCTGCCCCCTCACTCTGCCCCTCTCACTCTGCCCCTCTCACTCTGCCCCTCTCACACCGCCCCTCTCACTCCGTCCCTCTCACTCCGCCCCTCTCAATCCGCCACTCTCACTCTACCCCTCGCACTCAGCCCCACTCAATCTGCCCCTCTCACTCTGCCTCTCTCACTCTGCCCCTCTCACTCTGCCCCTCTCACTCTGCCCCTCTCACTCTGTCCCTCTCACTCTGCCCCTCTCCCTCTGCCCCTTTCACTCTGTCCCTCTCAATCTGTCTCTCACTCTGCATCTCTCACTCTGCCCCTCTCTCTCTGCCCCCTCAATCTGCCCCTCTCTCTCTGCCCCTCTCACTGACCCCCTCACTCTGCCCCTCTCACTCTGCCCCTCTCACTCTGCCTCTCTCACTCTGCCCCTCTCACTCTGCCCGTCTCACTCTGCCCCTCTCAATATGCCTCTCACACTCTGCCTCTTTCACACTGCCCCTCTCACTCTGCCCCTCTCAATATGCCCCTCTCAATATGCCTCTCACACTCTGCCTCTTTCACTCTGCCCCTCTCACTCTGCCCCTCTCACTCTGCTACTCTCACTCAGCCCCTCTCACTCTGTCCCTCTCACTCTGCCCCTCTCACTCTGCCCCTCTCCCTCAGCCCCTCTCTCTCTGCCCCTCTCACTCTGCCCCTCTCACTCTGCCCCTCTCACTCTGCCCCTCTCACTCTGCCCCTCTCCCTCAGCCCCTCTCACTCTGCCCCTCTCTCTCTGCCATTCTCAATCTCTGACCCTCTCACTACGCCCCTCTCACTCTGCCCCCCTCACTCTGTCCCTCTCACTCTGCCCCTCTCACTCTGCCCCTCTCACTCTGCCCCTCTCACTCTGCCCCTCTCACTCTGCCTCTCTAACTCCGCCCCTCTCACTCCGACTGTCTGACTCTGAGTCTGTGACTCTGCCTCTCTCACATTGACTCTCTCTCTCTGTATCTATCTCTGCCCCTCTCACTCTGCCCCTCTCACTCTCCCCCTCTCACTCTGCCCCTCTCACTCTGCCCCTCTCACTCTGCCCCTCTCTCTCTGTCCCTCTCACTCTGCCCCTCTTACTCTGCCCCTCTCACTCTGCCCCTCTCACTCTGCCTCTCTCACTCTGCCCCTCTCACTCTGCCTCTCTCACTCTGCCCCTCTCACTCTGCCACTCTCACGTGCCACTCTCACTCCGCCCCCTCACACCGCCCCTCTCACTCCGTCCCTCTCACTCCGCCCCTCTCACTCCGCCCCTCTCACTCCGCCCCTCTCACTCCGCCACTCTCACTCTACCCCTCGCACTCAGCCCCACTCAATCTGCCCCTCTCACTCTGCCCCTCTCACTCTGCCCCTCTCACTCTGCCCCTCTCAATATGCCTCTCACACTCTGCCCCTCTCACTCTGCCCCTCTCACTCTGCCCCTCTCACTCTGACCCTCTCACTCTGCCCCTCTCACTCTGACCCTCTCACTCTGCCCATCTCACTCTGCCCATCTCACTCTGCCCCTCTAACTCTGCCTCTCTCATTCTGCCCCTCTCACTCTGCCCCTCTCACTCTGCCCCTCTCACTCCGCCCCTCTCACTCCGCCACTCTCACTCTACCCCTCGCACTCAGCCCCACTCAATCTGCCCCTCTCACTCTGCCCCTCTCACTCTGCCCCTCTCACTCTGCCCCTCTCCCTCTGCCCCTTTCACTCTGTCCCTCTCAATCTGTCTCTCTCTCTGCATCTCTCACTCTGCATCTCTCACTCTGCCCCTCTCTCTCTGCCCCCTCAATCTGCCCCTCTCACTCTGCCCCTCTCACTCTGCCACTCTCACTCTGCCCCTCTCACTCTGCCCCTCTCACTCTGCCCCTCTCACTCTGCCACTCTCACTCTGCCCCTCTCACTCTGCCCCTCTCACTCTGCCTTTCTCACTCTGCCCCTCTCTCTCTGCCCCTCTCACTCTGTCCCTCTCAATCAGCCCCTCTCACTCAGCCCCTCTCACTCTGCCTCTCTCACTCTGTCCCTCTCACTCTGCCACTCTCACTCTGCCCCTCTCACTCTGCCCCTCTCACTCTGCCCCTCTCACTCCTTCCCTCTCACTCCGCCCCTCTCACTCCGCCCCTCTCACTCCGCCCCTCTCACTCCGTCCCTCTCACTCAGCCCCTCTCACTCCGCCCCTCTCACTCCGCCCCTCATTCCGCCCCTCTCACTCCGCCCCTCTCACTCAGCCCCTCTCACTCAGCCCCTCTCACTCCGCCCCTCTCACTCCGCCCCTCTCACTCCGCCCCTCTCACTCCGCCCCTCTCACTCCGCCCCTCTCACTCCGCCCCTCTCACTCCGCCCCTCTCACTCCGCCCCTCACACTCCGACCCTCTCACTCCGTCCCTCTCACTCCGCCCCTCACACTCCGCCCCTCACACTCCGCCTCTCTCACTCCGCCCCTCTCACTCCGCCCCTCTCTCTCTGTCCCTCTCACTCTCCCCCTCTCCCTCTGCCCCTCTCACTCCGCCCCTCTCACTCCGCCCCTCTCTCTCCGCCCCACTCACTCTGCCCCTCTCACTCTGCCCCTCTCACTCCGCCCCTCTCACTCCGCCCCTCACACTCCGCCCCTCACACTCCGCCCCTCTCACTCCGCCCCTCTCACTCCGTCCCTCTCACTCCGCCCCTCTCTCTCCGCCCCTCTCAATCTCTGTCCCTCTCACTCTGCCTCTCTCACTCTGCCCCTCTCACTCTGCCCCTCTCACTCTGCCCCTCTCACTCTGCCCCTCTCACTCTGCCTCTCTCACTCAGCCCCTCTCACTCTGCCCCTCTCACTCTGCCCCTCTCACTCTGCCCCTCTCACTCAGCCCCTCTCACTCTGCCTCTTTCACTCTGACCCTCTCACTCTGACCCTCTCACTCTGCCCATCTCACTCTGCCCCTCTCAATCTGCCCCTCTAACTCTGCCTCTCTCATTCTGCCCCCTCACTCTGCCCCTCTCACTCTGCCCCTCTCACTCTGCCCCTCTCACACCGCCCCTCTCACTCCGTCCCTCTCACTCCGCCCCTCTCAATCCGCCACTCTCACTCTACCCCTCGCACTCAGCCCCACTCAATCTGCCCCTCTCACTCTGCCTCTCTCACTCTGCCCCTCTCACTCTGCCCCTCTCACTCTGCCCCTCTCACTCTGTCCCTCTCACTCTGCCCCTCTCCCTCTGCCCCTTTCACTCTGTCCCTCTCAATCTGTCTCTCACTCTGCATCTCTCACTCTGCCCCTCTCTCTCTGCCCCCTCAATCTGCCCCTCTCACTCTGCCCCTCTCACTCTGCCCCTCTCACTCTGCCCCTCTCACTCAGCCCCTCTCACTCTGCCTCTTTCACTCTGCCCCTCTCACTCTGCCCCTCTCACTCTGCCCATCTCAATCTGCCCCTCTAACTCTGCCTCTCTCATTCTGCCCCCTCACTCTGCCCCTCTCACTCTGCCCCTCTCACACTGCCCCTCTCACTCTGCCCCTCTCACACCGCCCCTCTCACACCGCCCCTCTCACTCCGTCCCTCTCACTCCGCCCCTCTCAATCCGCCACTCTCACTCTACCCCTCGCACTCAGCCCCACTCAATCTGCCCCTCTCACTCTGCCTCTCTCACTCTGCCCCTCTCACTCTGCCCCTCTCACTCTGCCCCTCTCACTCTGCCCCTCTCACTCTGTCCCTCTCACTCTGCCCCTCTCCCTCTGCCCCTTTCACTCTGTCCCTCTCAATCTGTCTCTCACTCTGCATCTCTCACTCTGCCCCTCTCTCTCTGCCCCCCCAATCTGCCCCTCTCTCTCTGCCCCTCTCACTGACCCCCTCACTCTGCCCCTCTCACTCTGCCTCTCTCACTCTGCCCCTCTCACTCTGCCCGTCTCACTCTGCCCCTCTCAATATGCCTCTCACACTCTGCCTCTCTCACTCTGCCCCTCTCACTCTGCCCCTGTCAATATGCCCCTCTCAATATGCCTCTCACACTCTGCCTCTTTCACTCTGCCCCTCTCACTCTGCCCCTCTCACTCTGCTACTCTCACTCAGCCCCTCTCACTCTGTCCCTCTCACTCTGCCCCTCTCACTCTGCCCCTCTCCCTCAGCCCCTCTCACTCTGCCCCTCTCACTCTGCCCCTCTCACTCTGCCCCTCTCCCTCAGCCCCTCTCACTCTGCCCCTCTCTCTCTGCCATTCTCAATCTCTGACCCTCTCACTACGCCCCTCTCACTCTGCCCCCCTCACTCTGTCCCTCTCACTCTGCCCCTCTCACTCTGCCCCTCTCACTCTGCCCCTCTCACTCTGCCCCTCTCACTCTGCCTCTCTAACTCTGCCCCTCTCACTCTGCCTCTCTAACTCCGCCCCTCTCACTCCGACTGTCTGACTCTGAGTCTGTGACTCTGCCTCTCTCACATTGACTCTCTCTCTCTGTATCTATCTCTGCCCCTCTCACTCTGCCCCTCTCACTCTGCCCCTCTCACTCTGCCCCTCTCACTCTGCCCCTCTCACTCTGCCCCTCTCTCTCTGTCCCTCTCACTCTGCCCCTCTTACTCTGCCCCTCTCACTCTGCCCCTCTCACTCTGCCTCTCTCACTCTGCCCCTCTCACTCTGCCTCTCTCACTCTGCCCCTCTCACTCTGCCCCTCTCACTCCGCCACTCTCACGTGCCACTCTCACTCCGCCCCCTCACACCGCCCCTCTCACTCCGTCCCTCTCACTCCGCCCCTCTCACTCCGCCCCTCTCACTCCGCCACTCTCACTCTACCCCTCGCACTCAGCCCCACTCAATCTGCCCCTCTCACTCTGCCCCTCTCACTCTGCCCCTCTCACTCTGCCCCTCTCACTCTGCCCCTCTCACTCTGCCCCTCTCAATATGCCTCTCACACTCTGCCCCTCTCACTCTGCCCCTCTCACTCTGCCCCTCTCACTCTGACCCTCTCACTCTGCCCCTCTCACTCTGACCCTCTCACTCTGCCCATCTCACTCTGCCCATCTCACTCTGCCCCTCTAACTCTGCCTCTCTCATTCTGCCCCTCTCACTCTGCCCCTCTCACTCTGCCCCTCTCACTCTGCCCCTCTCACTCCGCCCCTCTCACTCCGCCCCTCTCACTCCGCCACTCTCACTCCGCCACTCTCACTCTACCCCTCGCACTCAGCCCCACTCAATCTGCCCCTCTCACTCTGCCCCTCTCACTCTGCCCCTCTCACTCTGCCCCTCTCCCTCTGCCCCTTTCACTCTGTCCCTCTCAATCTGTCTCTCTCTCTGCATCTCTCACTCTGCATCTCTCACTCTGCCCCTCTCTCTCTGCCCCCTCAATCTGCCCCTCTCACTCTGCCCCTCTCACTCTGCCACTCTCACTCTGCCACTCTCACTCTGCCCCTCTCTCTCTGCCCCTCTCACTCTGCCTTTCTCACTCTGCCCCTCTCTCTCTGCCCCTCTCACTCTGTCCCTCTCAATCAGCCCCTCTCACTCAGCCCCTCTCACTCTGGCCCTCTCTCTTCCTCTCTCACTCAGCCCCTCTCACTCTGTCCCTCTCACTCTGCCCCTCTCACTCTGTCCCTCTCACTCTGCCTCTCTCACTCTGCCCCTCTCTCACTGCCCCTCTCACTCTGTCCCTCTCACTCTGTCCCTCTCACTCTGCCCCTCTCACTCTGCCCCTCTCACTCTGCCCCTCTCTCACTTCCCCCCTCACTCTGTCCCTCTCACTCTGCCTCTCTCACTCTGCCCCTCTCTCACTGCCTCTCTCACTCTGCCCCTCTCAAAATGCCTCTCTCACTCTATCCCTCTCACTCTGCCCCTCTCACTCTGTCCCTCTCACTCTGTCCCTCTCACTCTGTCCCTCTCACTCTGCCTCTCTGCCTCTGCCCCTCTCTCACTGCCCCACTCACTCTGCCTCTCTCACTCTGCCCCTCTCCCTCAGCCCCTCTCACTCTGCCCCTCTCACTCTGCCCCTCTCTCACTGCCCCCCTCACTCTGCCTCTCTCACTCAGCACCTCTCACTGTGACCCCCTCACTCTGCCCCTCTCCCTCAGCCCCTCTCACTCTGCCCCTCTCCCTCAGCCCCTCTCTCTCTGCCCCTCTCTCTCTGCCCCTCTCACTCCGTCCCTCTCACTCAGCCCCTCTCACTCAGCTCATCTCACTCTGTCCCTCTCACTCTGCCCCTCTCACTCTGCCCCTCTCACTCTGCCCCTCTCACTCTGCCCCTCTCACTCTGTCCCTCTCACTCTGCCCCTCTCACTCTGTCCCTCTCACTCTGCCCCTCTCACTCTGCCCCTCTCACTCTGCCCCTCTCAATCTCTGCCCCTCTCACTCCGCCCCCCTCACTCCGCCCCTCTCACTCCGCCCCTCTCACTCCGCCCCTCTCACTCCGCCCCTCTCACTCAGCCCCTCTCACTCAGCCCCTCTCACTCTCCCCCTCGCACTCAGCCCCTCTCACTCTGCCCCTCTCACTCTCCCCCTCTCACTCTGCCCCTCTCCCTCTGCCCCTCTCACTCTGCCCCTCTCACTCTGCCCCCCTCACTCTGCCCCTCTCACTCTGCCCCTCTCACTCTGCCCCCCTCACTCTGCCCCCCTCACTCTGCCCCCTCACTCTCCCCATCTCCCTCTGCCCCTCTCACTCTGCCCCTCACTCTGCCCCCCCTCACTCTGCCCCCCTCACTCTGCCCCCCTCACTCTGCCCCTCTCACTCTGCCCCTCTCACTCTGTCCCTCTCACTCTGCCCCTCTCACTCTGCCAGTCTCACTCTGCCAGTCTCACTCTGCCCCTCTCACTCTGCCCCTCTCACTCTGTCCCTCTCACTCCGTCCCTCTCACTCCGCCCCTCTCACTCCGCCCCTCTCACTCCGCCCCTCTCACTCCGCCCCTCTCACTCCGTCCCTCTCACTCCGCCTCTCTCACTCCGCCCCTCTCACTCTGTCCCTATCTATGCCCCTCTATCTCTGCCGCTCTATCTCTGCCCCTCTATCTCTGCCACTCTCACTCTGCCCCTCTATCTCTGCCGCTCTATCTCTGCCCCACTCACTCTGTCCATCTCACTCTGCCCCTCTCACTCTGTCCCTCTCACTCAGCCCCTCTCACTCTGCCTCTGTCACTCTGCCCCCCCTCACTCTGCCCCTCTCACTCTGACCCTCTCACTCTGCCGCTCTATCTCTGCCCCACTCACTCTGTCCATCTCACTCTGCCCCTCTCACTCTGCCCCTCTCACTCAGCCCCTCTCACTCTGCCCCTCTCACTCTGCCCCTCTCACTCTGCCCCTCTCACTCTGCCCCTCTCACTCTGCCCCTCTCACTCTGCCCCTCTCACTCTGCCCCTCTCACTCCGCCCCTCTCACTCCGCCCCTCTCACTCCGCCCCTCTCACACCGCCCCTCTCACTCCGCCCCTCTCACTCCGTCCCTCTCACTCCGCCCCTCTCACTCCGCCCCTCTCACTCCGCCCCTCTCAATCCGCCCCTCTCAATCCGCCCCTCTCAATCTCTGTCCCTCTCTCTCTGCATCTCTCACTCTGCCCCTCTCACTCTGCCACTCTCACTCCGCCCCTCTCACTCCGCCCCTCTCAATCCGCCCCTCTCAATCTCTGTCCCTCTCACTCTGCCTCTCTCACTCTGCCCCTCTCAATCTGCCCCTCTCTCTGCATCTCTCACTCAGCCCCTCTCACTCTGTCCCTCTCACTCTGCCCCTCTCACTCTGCCCCTCTCACCCAGCCCCCCTCACTCTGTCCCCCTCACTCTGCCCCTCTCACTCCGCCCCTCTCACTCCGTCCCTCTCACTCCGCCCCTCTCACTCCGCCCCTCTCACTCCGCCCCTCTCAATCCGCCCCTCTCAATCTCTGTCCCTCTCACTCTGCCTCTCTCACTCTGTCCCTCTCACTCTGCCACTCTCACTCTGCCCCTCTCACTCTGCCCCTCTCACTCCGCCCCTCTCACTCCGCCCCTCTCACTCCGCCCCTCTCACTCCGTCCCTCTCACTCCGCCCCTCTCACTCTGCCCCTCTCACTCCGTCCCTATCTATGCCGCTCTATCTCTGCCGCTCTATCTCTGCCCCTCTATCTCTGCCGCTCTATCTCTGCCCCTCTCACTCTGCCCCTCACTCTGCCCCTCTCACTCCGCCCCTCTCACTCCGCCCCTCTCAATCTCTGCCCCTCTCACTCTACCCCTCTCTCTGCATCTCTCACTCTGCCCCTCTCACTCTGTCCCTCTCACTCTGCCCCTCTCACTCTGCCCCCCTCACTCTGCCCTCTCACTCTGCCCCTCTCACTCTGTCCCTCTCACTCTGCCCCTCTCACTCTGTCCCTCTCACTCTGTCCCTCTCACTCTGCCCCCCTCACTCTGCCCTCTCACTCTGCCCTCTCACTCTGCCCCTCTCACTCTGTCCCTCTCACTCTGCCACTCTCACTCTGTCCCTCTCACTCTGTCCCTCTCACTCCGCCCCTCACACTCCGCCCCTCACACTCCGCCCCTCTCACTCTGACTCTCTGACTCTGACTCTCTCTCTCTGTATCTATCTCTGCCCCTCTCACTCCGCCCCTCTCACTCCGCCCCTCACACTCCGCCCCTCACACTCCGCCCCTCACACTCCGCCCCTCACACTCCGCCCCTCACACTCCGCCCCTCTCACTCCGTCCCTCTCACTCCGCCCCTCTCTCTCCGCCCCTCTTAATCTCTGTCCCTCTCACTCTGCCCCCTCTCTCTGCATCTCTCACTCTGCCCCTCTCACTCTGCCCCTCTCACTCCGTCCCTCTCACTCCGACCCTCTCACTCCGACCCTCTCACTCCGCCCCTCTCACTCCGCCCCTCTCACTCCGACCCTCTCACTCCGACCCTCTCACTCCGCCCCTCTCACTCCGCCCCTCTCACTCCGCCCCTCTCACTCCGTCCCTCTCACTCCGCCCCTCTCACTCCGCCCCTCTCACTCCGTCCCTATCTATGCCCCTCTATCTCTGCCGCTCTATCTCTGCCCCTCTATCTCTGCCCCTCTATCTCTGCCCCTCTATCTCTGCCGCTCTATCTCTGCCCCACTCACTCCGCCCCTCTCAATCCGCCCCTCTCAATCACTGTCCCTCTCACTCTGCCCCTCTCTCTGCATCTCTCACTCTGCCCCTCTCACTCTGCCCCTCTCACTCTGCCCCTCTCACTCTGCCCCCCTCACTCTGCCCCTCTCACTCCGTCCCTCTCACTCCGCCCCTCTCACTCCGCCCCTCTCACTCTGCCCCTCTCACTCTACCTCTCACACTCTGTCCCTCTATCTCTGCCGCTCTATCTCTGACCCTCTCACTCTGCCCCTCTCACTCTACCTCTCACACTCTGTCCCTCTATCTCTGCCGCTCTATCTCTGCCGCTCTATCTCTGCCCCTCTCACTCTGCCCCTCTCACTCTGCCCCTCTCACTCTGCCCCTCTCACTCTGCCCCTCTCACTCTGCCCCTCTCACTCTGCCCCTCTCACTCTGCCCCTCTCACTCTGCCCCTCTCACTCTGCCCCTCTCACTCCGCCCCTCTCACTCCGCCCCTCTCACTCCGCCCCTCTCACTCCGCCCCTCTCACTCCGCCCCTCTCACTCCGCCCCTCTCACTCCGCCCCTCTCACTCCGCCCCTCTCACTCCGCCCCTCTCACTCCGCCCCTCTCACTCCGCCCCTCTCACTCCGCCCCTCTCACTCCGCCCCTCTCACTCCGCCCCTCTCACTCCGCCCCTCTCACTCCGCCCCTCTCACTCCGCCCCTCTCACTCCGCCCCTCTCACTCCGCCCCTCTCACTCCGCCCCTCTCACTCCGTCCCTATCTATGCCCCTCTATCTCTGCCGCTCTATCTCTGCCCCTCTATCTCTGCCCCTCTATCTCTGCCGCTCTATCTCTGCCCCTCTCACTCCGCCCCTCTCACTCCGCCCCTCTCAATCCGCCCCTCTCAATCTCTGTCCCTCTCTCTGCATCTCTCACTCTGCCCCTCTCACTCTGCCCCTCTCACTCTGCCCCTCTCACTCTGCCCTCTCACTCTGCCCCTCTCTCTGCCCCTCTCACTCTGCCCCTCTCACTCCGCCCCTCTCACTCCGTCCCTCTCACTCCGACCCTCTCACTCCGACCCTCTCACTCCGCCCCTCTCACTCCACCTCTCACACTCTGTCCCTCTCACTCTGCCCCTCTCACTCTGCCCCTCTCACTCTACCTCTCACACTCTGTCCCTCTATCTCTGCCCCACTCACTCCGCCCCTCTCACTCCGCACCTCTCATTCCGCCTCTCACACTCTGCCCCTCTCACTCTGCCCCTCTCACTCTGCCCCTCTCACTCTGCCCCTCTCACTCCGCCCCTCTCACTCTACCTCTCACACTCTGTCCCTCTATCTCTGCCGCTCTATCTCTGCCCCTCTCACTCTGCCCCTCTCTCTCTGCCCCACTCACTCCGCCCCTCTCACTCCGCCCCTCTCACTCCGCCCCTCTCACTCCGCCCCTCTCACTCAGCCCCTCTCACTCAGCCCCTCTCACTCAGCCCCTCTCACTCCGCCCCTCTCACTCCGCCCCTCTCACTCCGCCCCTCTCACTCCACCTCTCTCACTCCGTCCCTCTCACTCCGCCCCTCTCTCTCCGCCCCACTCACTCCGCCCCTCTCACTCCGCCCCTCTCACTCCGCCCCTCACACTCCGCCCCTCTCACTCCGCCCCTCTCACTCCGCCCCTCTCACTCTACCTCTCACACTCTGTCCCTCTATCTCTGCCCCTCTCACTCTACCTCTCACACTCTGTCCCTCTATCTCTGCCCCTCTCACTCTGCCCCTCTCACTCTGCCCCTCTCACACTGCCCCTCTCACTCCGCCCCTCTCACTCCGCCCCTCATTCCGCCCCTCTCACTCCGCCCCTCTCACTCAGCCCCTCTCACTCCGCCCCTCTCACTCCGCCCCTCTCACTCCGACCCTCTCACTCCGTCCCTCTCACTCCGCCCCTCACACTCCGCCCCTCACACTCCGCCCCTCTCACTCCGCCCCTCTCTCTCCGCCCCACTCACTCCGCCTCTCTCACTCCGCCTCTCTCACTCCGTCCCTCTCCCTCCGCCCCTCTCTCTCCGCCCCTCTCACTCCGCCCCTCTCACTCTCCCCCTCTCCCTCTGCCCCTCTCACTCCGCCCCTCTCACTCCGCCCCTCTCACTCCGTCCCTCTCACTCTCCCCCTCTCACTCTCCCCCTCTCCCTCTGCCCCTCTCACTCCGCCCCTCTCACTCCGCCCCTCTCACTCCGCCCCTCTCACTCCGGCCCTCTCACTCCCCCCCTCTCACTCCCCCCCCTCTCACTCCGCCCCTCTCACTCCGCCCCTCTCACTCCGCCCCTCTCACTCCGCCCCTCACACTCCGCCCCTCTCACTCCGCCCCTCTCACTCCGCCCCTCTCACTCCGCCCCTCTCACTCCGCCCCTCTCACTCAGCCCCTCTCACTCCGCCCCCCTCACTCCGCCCCTCTCACTCCGCCCCTCTCACTCCGCCCCTCTCCCTCCGCCCCTCTCACTCCGCCCCTCTCACTCTGCCTCTCTCAAAATCCTGGCACTCCCTCGCTAACAGCGGGGTGGATGTACCTACACCAAGGCGGGGAGGGGGGGTTGTGTGTGTGTGTGGGGGGGGCGGAATGGTCTCGATGGGCCGAATGGCCTCCTTCCACCAACCCCCCCCCCCCCCCCCCGGCTCCTGCTCCCCACGTCCCCGCTCAATACCGTCTCCGCGACGGGGGCTGCTCTGTGTCTCCAACGCCCCCCCCCACCCACCCCCAACAACACAACCAACAAGACCCTTCCCTTGGCCTCCACGAGGCCCCCCCTCAGTCACCTGGAGGCCATTTGCTTGACCACTTCCCTCACCAAGATGGCGCCGTCGCTGCCTGGGGCTGCACCAGGTTTTTCCCCCCGCTTCCCTCATCAAGATGGCGCCCACCGCCTGTGGCTTCTCCAGGCCCACCACCCCCCCCTCCCACCCCCATCCGCTTACCTCACCAAGATGGCACCCGCCGCCTCGGGTTGCACCAGGATTCCCGCTTCCCTCACCAAGATGGCCACCGTCGCCGCGTCCTCACCTGGAACCCCGAGTCCCTCACCAAGATGGCGCCCGCCGCCACACCCCCCCCCCCCCCCCCCCCCCCCCCACCGCGGCTGCCCTGGTCATCCCGCGTCCCTCACCAAGATGGCGTCCGCCGTTCCCCCCCCCACCCCCCGCGACTGCCCCGGTCATCCCGCGTCCCTCACCAAGATGGCGCCCGTCTCCGCATCTCCACCAAGGCGGGGCCCGCCCCGGCTGCCCTCGGCCCGCTTGCCTCACCGACACGGCGTCAAAGCCTCTCATTCACCCCACATGGCGCCGTCTCCCCGCTGTCCGAACGCGCGAATGTTGCCCCTTACCGAGATGGCGCCGTATCCCCGCCGCGATATTCGCCCCTCACTAAGATGGCGCCGACTCTCCTCTCCCCGAACGCGTCGGTTGCCCTTTACCAAGATGGCGCCGTCACCCCTCTCCCTAAACGCGCGGTTGCCCCTTACCAAGATGGCGGCACTCTCCCCTCGAACGCTTCGTTTGCCCCTCACAAACATGGCGAGTCTCCTCCGATCTTGGCGTTTGCCCCGCTCAAAGATGGCGCCGTCTTCTTCTTCTCTCTCTCTCTCTCTCTCGCTGTACGCGACTGTTGCCACTGATCAAGATGGCGCCGATTCCCTTCTCTCCGTTTTCGACGATTGCCCCTCACCAAGATGTCGCCCGCTCCCTCTTTCCGTTCAAGGCGTTTGCCCCTCACCAAGATGGAGCCGCTTCCGCTACTTCCGGAAATGACGTCTGACGCTTAACAAGATGGCGCCTGCGCTCCCCACCCTCCCTCCGCCCCTCCCCTTTTCACGCGACCGATGCCCTGCAGCAAGATGGCGGCGGTTTCTGGCTGCCCTGTTTCTTCAGCTTTGCGCCGCGGTGACGTCACAGAGCGCCTGCGTGACGGTCAGGCCGTTACAGGGAGGGGTGTTGACCTGCCCTACGTCACAGAGGCGGGGCTGGCCGCAACGCATGCGCTGACGTCGCCTGAGCGGAGCCGGGACCTGAAGCGGAGGCCGAGCGGCCGGGGGTGGGCGGTGAGTTTCGGGGGTGAAGCGGCTTCTGTTCGTCACACTGGGGGCTAAATACCGACTGATTATCATCGCGTAACCTCCTGTAACCACTTTAAACCCCCTTCGAATGGGGTTGGTGATCTCTGCCGGTTGGTGGGGGTGGGGGGGGGGCGGGGGGCGGGGGGCGGTTCGTGAAGAGCGGGAAAAGAAAAACAATGAAGAGCTGCAGTTGCGGCCTCCGGCCAGCAGGGCGGCGCTGCAGCGTGACCTGTTTACATAGGAAAATCCCATTGTCAATCGGGAGGGTGGGCATTCGGCGCAAAAATGGGGCGGGGAACGCTCCGGGCACCCGACCCCGGACCCCGCCCCCCCCCAACCCGAGCCGCCCTTCTGTCTCCAAGCCAACCGCACCCCCTCCCATTCCCCCCTCCCTCTTCCCCCCCTCCCTCTTCCCCCCCTCCCCCCTCCCCCTCCCTCCCCCCTCTTCCCCCTCCCTCCCCCCCTCCCCTTCCGCCCTCCCCTTCCCCCTCCCCTCTTCCCCCTCCCTCCCCCCCTCCCCCCCTCCCCCCCTCCTCCCCCCCTCCCCCCTCCCCCCTCCCCCCTCCCCCCTCTCCCCTCCCCCTCCACTTCCCCCCTTCCCCTTTCCCCCTCCCCTCCCCCCTTCCCCCCTCCCCCCTCCCCCCTCCCCCCTCCCCCTCCCCCTCCCCCTCCCCCTCCCCTTCCCACTTCCCCCCTTTCCCCTTCCCCCCTCCCCCTCCCCTTCCCCCCTCCCCTTCCCCCCTCCCCTTCCCCCCTCCCCCCTCCCCTTCCCCCTTCCCCCCTCCCCCTTCCCCCCTTCCCCCTTCCCCCCTCCCCCCTCCCCCCTTCCCCCTTCCCCCCTCCCCCTTCCCCCCTTCCCCCCTCCCCCCTCCCCCTTCCCCCCCTCCCCCCTCCCCCCTCCCCCTTCCCCCCCTCCCCCCTTCCCCCCTCCCCCCTCCCCCCTCCCCCCTTCCCCCCTCCCCCCTCCCCCCTCCCCCCTCCCCCTTCCCTCCTTCCCTCCTCTCCCCCTCCCCCCTCCTCCCCCCTCCCCCCCCCTCCCCCTCCCCCCCTCTTCCCCCCTCCCCCTCCCCCCCTCCCCCCCCTCCCCCTACCCCTCCCCCTTCCTCCTCCCCCCTCCCCCCTTCCTCCTCCGCCCCTTCCCCCTCCCCCCTTCCTCCTCCCCCTCCCCCCTTCCTACTCCCCCTCCCCCTTCCTCCTCCCCCTCCCCCCTTCCTCCTCCCCCCTCCCCCTTCCTCCTCCCCCCTCCCCCCTTCCTCCTCCCCCCTCCCCCTTCCTCCTCCCCCCTCCCCCCTTCCCCCCTTACCCCTCCCCCTTACCCCTCCCCCTCTCCCCCCTTACCCCTCCCCCTCTCCCCCCTTACCCCTCTCCCCCCTTACCCCTCCCCCTCTCCCCCCTTACCCCTCCCCCTCTCCCCCTTACCCCTCCCCCTCTCCCCCCTTACCTCTCCCCCTCTTTCCGTTCCCTTACCCCCTCCCCCCTTACCCCCTCCCCCTTACCCCCTCCCCCCCTCCCTTCCCCTCCCCCTCTCCCTTCCCCTCCCCCTCTCCCTTCCCCTCCCCCTCTCCCTTCCCCTCCCCCTCTCCCTTCCCCTCCCCCTCTCCCTTCCCCCTTCCCACCCTCCCCTTCCCCTCTCCCCTTCCCCTCCTCCTTCCACTCCTCCCCCTCCCCCCCCTGCCCCTCACCCCCCTCCCCCTCCCCCACCCCCAGTTCCCATAGCATCCTGGGCTTCATTCATAGGGGCATTGAATGGAAGAGCCGGGAGGTTATGATGAACTCACCCAAGACCCCGGTCGGACCTCCGCTGGAGTATTGTGTACGGCCCTGGGCGCCACACTCCGGGAAGGATGTGGACACATTGGAGAGAGAGAGAGAGAGAGAGAGAGCGAGCGCGCGGGCTGGGGGTGGGGGAGAGGTTCCCCGCAACGGCTCCAGGGAACAAGGCCACGAGCAACTGTTGGAGAAGTCGGGACTGTTCTCCTTGGGGCAGAAGTCCGAGCGGAGATTGGATAGAATTTGGCAAAATCGTGGTGGTGGTGGGGGTGTTGGCGGTGGATGGCTGGAGAGAGAGAGAGAGAGAGTAGATGGGGAGAAGCCGTTCCTACTCGCAAAAGGATCAAGGACGAGAGGGCGCAGATTTGAGGTGACGTTCGGAAGCAGTGGCAGGAGCAACGAGGATGCAAAATTGACCGAGGGGGGTAGGAAACACAGAGCGATGGCGAATGGGTATTTTTCGGGCTGGGATAAGGTTTGTAGTGGAGTTCCCCAGGGGTCAGTATTGGGACTCTTGCTTTCCCATAGATATAT